>JAIFZK010000024.1:12975000-13000000 GCA_027481765.1 Tenualosa thibaudeaui
TGTCTCTCTCTCTCTACCTCTCTATCCCTCTTTCTGACTCTACTGGTGGTTGTTGCTGTGTATGTGTGTGAGAGCGTGCATGTGTGTGTGTGTCCCTTATGAAACATGAAGCCATACAAACAGCTCAGACTCGACACAGCCAGCAGAGTCAGATGTTCTTGTAGTTTCCCTTCCTCTCTCAGTCGTACAGGCCCAGCAAACATGCAGCCACTGGAAGAGAAGACTCTTTAGTTTTAGATTAGAGAGAAAGTAAGAAAGAAACAAAGAAAAACAGAAAGAAATAAATAAAGAAAGCATTCTGTCCAAACAATTTGGCGGAGATATTACTTCTCTCTCTACCTGTGAGTGTCCTGGGTTAAGAGTCCTCATGTTAAGAGGAGTCATCTTCAGAATACAAAGAAGTGACAGATAGAAGGAGAGAGAGCGAGATAGAGAGACAGAGAGAAGGAGAGAAAGCGCAGCAGGTGCTTAATATCCTTTTCTGTTGGCAGATTGATTTCTTTTTCTCCTCAGCTTATTTGCAATTATCTCATAAGCATGTAATAAGCTACACCTGCTTCACTCATGCCTGGTGCACTCCTAGTTAATTCTCTAATGATACATGGCTTACACTGCAAAAACAAGACTGCAATTGCCTGACTAGATAATTTCAGTTAAGGCAATGTAATTACAGGGTCAACAGATGCCTTTGTACTAACTATATAGGCAACAGCCATGTTGGAAAGCAGAAAGTCAACTCAGAAAATAGCATACTAAACCTTGAAGTAATTACGCGTTTAGACTCAAAACAGGAAATGGTGTGGAATTTAATTTAATCATGGAGACGGAAATATGGCAGGTTGGTTAGCTATGGTTCTGTGGATTTGGTAGAAGGGTGTTTCTTGTTTTGGGTCTTGATAGAGGTTTGGGTTGAAGCGTCTCCGTTTGAAACTGAACTTATACACTGACCAACCCCCAACCCCCAAGTCTTGTGGGACCATGAACCATCCTGTAATCCTGGCAGTGAGTGTCTTTCAGATGGTAAACCTAGGCACTTATAGGTGGGAATTGAGAACCGGGTATCAGGTGGAAACGAGAAACCGATAAACAGGATTGACAGTGGCACCAATATTGGTTAAATCCTATCAATTCCCTATGTGCAGGTGAGTGTCAGGATGGTCGACTGTTTCCGGTAATTAGCTTTTACACTGACG
This sequence comes from Tenualosa thibaudeaui, assembly GCA_027481765.1. Lineage (NCBI taxonomy): Eukaryota > Metazoa > Chordata > Actinopteri > Clupeiformes > Clupeidae > Tenualosa > Tenualosa thibaudeaui. Next base: position 12,976,194 of record JAIFZK010000024.1, read on the forward strand.
TTCACCAGAAAAGAGTGACCATCCTGGAAACGAACATCCTTCTGGGGCTTTGGACCTCCGTGCACAGAGCCCATTCCCATCCCTAGAACCACTTCTCACCTATTTTGTGAAATAATATTTCAACTCAACCCACCTTAAACCTAAACCAAAAGCTTACTTAAAATCCACTTTAACACACTTAAGTGCTCATGTGCCCAGGAACAGGTGATATACAATACCCCTCAGGGCTTTGTGGTTGCTGTAGCATTGGCAGCGGAGTGGTTAAGGGGATTCCAATGGCCAGGGCCGGGAAGTGAGGAGTCACATTTGTTGTTTCCTGCCACGTATGTTTGGGAAACGAAGAAGCCTCCCAGACACAAGTGTGATTCCTGTCTCTGCCGAGATCTCTTCTGCTCCACTGTCTTTCCATTTCCTTCCTTCCTTCCCTTCGATCTGTGCTGAAATAAGCCGAAAGGAGTGACCTTTGCCCCCCACTGGCCTCCCCCACAGGAAGTGATGTCATGGAAAATGTAGTGTCTTCTTTGTGAAGTGGTCTATTTTGGGTCTGATGCGATGGGCTACAGCACTGTTTATGGTTTGGGTCAACTTGCGTCTGACGCGTAGGCCGTTATCACTGAGTGGGACAGCCCATACTCTCTGGGTGGGGGGGGGGGGCGCCATTGTTAGCACTTCCACAGATGTCACCATTCCCCTAATAAATGACCCTGGAAATAACCTGGACATCCCAGAGTAATAGAGAGTAATAGTCCTGTCATAAATGTGTTCTGCGTGTACGCATATCAAACATTAATTAGCTGACCTATCATGCTGGAGAGTTTATTACCATCAACCTGGTTTACTAAATGGTTACAACAAGAAAGTGCCATGATTTTTACACTGAACCACTGAACCAGTAGGCACTCCTTACATACACACACACACACAGAAATACACACCATCAGCCAACCCCCCCCCACCCCCGCCACACCCTCAAAAGTGGCTGCTAACCATGATGACAATGTCTGTGTCTGGTCAGCTGGTCTATGGCTTGCTGACCTCCTCGGCAGCCCCGTGCGCATCACACCCAAGCTGGGGGGACAATGAGGCCCTTTGTGGAGCTCCTTCAGGCCACCAGTATGCTGGCAAGCAATTTGATAGGGATCACATGCTGTTTTGGCCAAGCTATGCTATGCTACACTAATGCTATGCTAATATTGCCCATGACCCCCACACACACACACACCCACACACAACCCCCCACTCACTTAAACAGGCTGTCCCCCACTCACACACACAAATACACAAACAAATGCTTCTCTGCAACGAGTTACACAGAGAATGTGTCTGTCTGTCTGCACATGACCAGAGTCTGTGTGTGTGTGAGAGAGAGAGAGACAGACAGACAGAGTGAGAGAGACTGTGTGTGTATACTGTATACGCTCACTCGTGTGCATACACTACCCCATGTCGGGTCTTGACCTTGTAATGCGCACAGTATGACAAAGTGTGAAAAGGTCAAAGGTTCAAATGCCTTGCCAAGCTCCTGTCACAGTGTTAGTGCTGACGTTATTGATCTTTCTAATGGCAGCTCCACTGACTGTGACTTTGATGACCCACAATTCTCTGTGTGTCACCTCTTTGAGTGAAGCCAGTTGAAAAGACCAACAGCAACACGATCAATAAGCAGCTCCACTGACTGTAACTTTGGGCTTGATGACTCACAGTTCTCTTTGGCTGATGGTGTGTATTTCAGTTTCTGTGGTGTGTGTGTGTGTGTGTAAGGAGTGCCCACTGGTTCAGTGTAAATATCATGGCACTTTCTAACCATTTAGTAAACCAAGCTGATGGTAAACCCAAAGTTCTTTGTATGTCACCTCTTTGAGTGAAGCTAGTTGAAAAGACTTTGTACAGAGCAGGCTGAAATGGCTGCCATTTACTTTCATATCCACTCACTGACTGACTTGTTAATCATCATGAGTTTATCACTTCCTCATCTCCCTCTCTCATTTCTTTGGGATGATGAATGTGTTGTCTGCTGGCACTCGTGTTTGTGAATGGTGTGTGCAAAAGGACCTGCACAAGGGTGGTTTTTTTTATGTGGTTTATGTGATTACTGTGACATGGATGTGTGATAGGCAGAGATGGCAACTACACATTTTCCATACTCAAGTAGAAGTATAGATACTTATGTAAAATAAGATTCTGGTAAAAGTGTAAGTACTGATTTGATTTCCTTACTCAAGTAAAAGCGAAAAGTACAGTCTCTGAAGTGTACTTAAAGTATAAAAGTAAAAAGTATACTTTAGCCTGTTTGAAGGACTATGTTGATGGTTGTTTTTGGTAAAGGAAGCAGACTTTAGCCTTTAATGGCTCAAATGAATCACAATAACAAAATAAATATACCTGATAAATAAATACCTGATGCCCCTTAAGTACAGCACTTGAATATTTATATTTAGTTACTTCTCCATCAGTGGTGATAGGTCATAGCCGGATGTGTTTGTGACTGTGTGTGTGTGCGCGCTCAACTGTGTGTGTGCGGCTGTGTGTTTCTGTGGTGTGTGTGTGCGACTGTGTGTTTGTGTGTGTCTGTGCCCATGCCACGCTCTGCCTCTTAGCCTGCCTCCTGCCTCATTATCTGGGCCACTGCCGGGATAAAAGCTGCCTGGGTGGTTCTTTCGGCCCCCGCCCTCACTCCTACTCAGAGGCTGGGGCCTTCCTGTGTGTGTGTGTGTGTGTGTGTTGTGTATGTGATATGAGCTGTGGTCCCAGGGAAAAAGTCACTCCTACAGTCTACACAGCCTTTCTCACCCAGATAGCAAGTGTGTGTGTGTGTGTGTGTGTGTGTGTGTGTGTGTGTTTGACTTGCACAGAGAAAGTGGTAGAAAGGAAAGTGATCAGATTAATGACCGAGACGCTTGTTTAGAGCTGGAGTTCAATTACGGCTCGTCTGAGTATTTCATTTGTTTGGGGTGGTTTATGTAATCCCCCCTTCCCCTGTAAGGTGATCTTAATCCCCATAAGACTATATGCTAAATTAGTTCAGCAAGCACTGGCAAAGGCCCAGACAAGATAGTCATTTAGTGCTGGACCTGCCTGCTCTTCCATCAGACACTTTCACTTTGCACTGCATCATGAAATATGCCCAGAGTCCAGAAAGGGAAAAGAGTGTCTCATGAGGGGGGGTTTGTTAAGTAGTGTACCAGGGCTTAGACATGGGCTGTGTGTGTGCGTGTGTGTTGGGATATGGGTGGGGAGCCTTTGTACATGTAGTTGTACATAGGCCGCTGGACTTCCTTTGTATATGTGTGTGTGTGTGTGTGTGTGTGTGTGTGTGTGTGTGTGTGTATGTGTATGCCTGCGCCCTCCAAAAAAAGGAAACACACACATTGCATTATTCATATTTGTGCATTGGCTGAATTATTTATGGAATGAATAATCCACTCTGGGGTTTTTTTTCTCTTCGCAAGTATTCTTTATAATACATGTGAAATAGACTTTCTTTAAAAAGATCAAGAAAAGAAAACTTTTGCTTTGAGGCATTGTGTAGCAACCTGTTTTAGAGCACAGCTCTGCATCCCCAAGCCAAAATTTAAAAAGAACCCCCATCCCCCAACCCCCGTCTATGAATTCTACCTCAGTGCTAGACTGGGTTTTATAATGTTCATTGCTGGGTTTTTAGGAAGAGCCAGCAGCTTGACTATATAGAGTTTGGATCCTACTTTACTGCCAATTATGCGTGCAGTGGCCCCCAGTGCGGCTGTTAAATATACTTGAGGCTATTTCTGGGGGTCTTCAGCTGCACTCTACGGCAGCACAATACTATAAACAACTCACGGGTCCCCAGGACAATCCTGCGCTGCCGACTGCTAAGGGGAGTCTGAGGTTCCTTACCCAACACCCATAGTTGCTAACTAGTTAACAACTTCGGTGTTTGGGAAATAGGCACTTGCGTTTCAGTCCCCAAGCGTGCTAACTTAGTTGCTAACAAAGTTGCTAACTCTTAGCTTCCTCAGATGACCAAGGCCATAGTTGCTAGCTTAGTTACCACACATGCATAATGTTACTATACTATTGACTATAACATAGTTTTAACCTAAAAGGGCTGTACATATACAGACAGGCTTATTGTGTATATAAGCCTTTTAAGGCCTTTTAAACCCGGTTAAGGAACCTGGCTAGCGTGCAAGTAGCCTGAAAAGTTGTGGGTTCAAATCTCAGCTGCCACTGTTGTGCCCCTGAGCAAGGCATTTAACCCTAAGTTACTCTAGGGGAGACTGGCCCTGAACACTTGATAGTTGACAAATGTAAGTCGCTTTGGATAAAAGGATCTGCTAAATGCATAAATGTATTCTACCATATCCTATGCTATCCTATATTTTCCTATCTTACTCTGTCCTGTGACTTTGCTGCTGCGGTAAGTCGCTTTGGATAAAAGCGTCTGCTAAGTGCGTAAATGTAAATGTAATGTGTAGACTCCAACAGATGTACCTCTGTGCTCTCTGCATGTTGCAGAGCTGGAGGGTGACTGGAAGCCCTCTGACAGTGTCTGAGGTTTTCCAGGCTTTTCACACTCACTACAGGTTCACATCACTTGCTTTTGAGTGTTCACTTTACGCCGATTGAACCTTGTGTTTGCCGTGCCAGTAAGGAGAGCTGTGTGAGTGAGCAAACAAGGAGGGAACGGCGTGAGATGCCCTCACTCTTCCCTCTGACACCCCCACCACCATCACTACCACTACCACTACCACCACCAACCTTGCCCTGACTGCCCCCCCTACCCTCCCAACACAACTGTGACACTTGATCCTAGGGTCAGCTGTGGTGGGTATTCCTGTGTGTGTGTGTATGTGTGTGCGTGTGTGTGTGTTGTGTGAATGTGTGTGAGTTTACATATGTGTGTGTGTAAGGAGGCTCTATGCATGCCTGTTTATGTGTTTGCTTTTGTATGCCACGCTCTGGCTGACTGGTTGAGGGGTGACAGTGTATCACATGTCAGTGTGTCTGGATGAACGGTGACCATGTTTCCCTGCTAGCCCGCCTCCCTGCCAGCCTGTCTGCATCCATGCCTGCATTTCTGCAGTCTAGTTCACTCACATGATTCATGATGGGAAAGCAAAGACAAATACTTCCTCCAGTCCTGCCTGCCTTGGCTCTCCAGACAAGATTCAAAGATTAGTATCCTTGGTTTCACAACCACGTATAAGAGATTCAAACCCCTTTGAGCTGTGTGTGTGTATGTGTATGTGTATGAAAGTTGAAAGTACTGCTTGTTACTCATAAGATTAAGACTGTGTGTGAATCAAGAGAGAGAAGGACAGAAAGAGTAAAGTGATGATAAAAGTATTTATGTAAAGTAAGAGAGAGGAGTGAGCGAGAGAGAGAGAGAGTGAGAGAGAGAGAGAGAGAGAGAGAGTGAGTAATCTATTCAGGGTGTTACTGCACTGATGATTATGTCACAGCATCCCAGCATCCAAAACAGGCTTTAGTCACCTGGCCCCATCACTGTTGTCCTATTCAAGACACATTTATTTTTAGACACCTAATCTCTCATCCACAGTCGCAGCGTCTCCACTTAACCAAGCAAGAGGAGAGGAGAGGAAAGAAGAGGAGAGGAGAGCAGATCAGCCACTTGTGCCAGCTTCTTAATTAGACTCTGTTTGGCTACGGAATGCTATAAAAAGATCACAGGGCCGAGCAGCACAGACTCCTCACTTAATGCACAGATACAGACAGATGGGAGTCAGATGGGAGTCAGATGAAGCCGGGCTTAGGCCAGACTGAGCATGTTCATGTTCTGGAGGGATGCATTAGCACAGTGGCTGCCCTTCCTCCTCAGCTGCCCCTGCAGGAACAGATCACAGTCCAAACGACTCAATAGCCCGAACGGAACGGAATGGATCACAGTCCAAATGACTCAATAGCCTGATCAGTTGCATTGCATGCAAGTTGTACCCTAATGAGAATCAGAGCCAGAATTGGGTTTTTATTAGCCAACTGTATGTGAACATTTACTTACACATACACACATTTACATTTATGCATTTAGCAGACGCTTTTCTCCAAAGCGACTTACAATTTCGGCAACTATCAATTGTTCAGGGCCAGTCTCCCCTAGAGCAACTTAGGGTTAAGTGCCTTGCTCAAGGGCACAGCAGTAGCAGCTGGGATTGGAACCCACAACTTTTCAGGCTGCTTGCACACTAGCCAGGTTACGTAAACCCTACGCTACCAACCCCCTACACACATACATACACATGCGCACACACACACATATACACACACACACACACACACACTCACACAGAGATGATAAGGCACTAGTGAGGAGAGCGGAGATGACTGTGTAGGGTCTGGTTTATGTAAATTCAGGTCTTGCTTGGGCATGGTTGGTGCAGTAGGCAGGCTGTTTTGAACATGCTCTTGTGTGGTCGTACGAAAAAAAGGTTCACATGTAGGCGTGGAACCCTTTTGGCAGTATGCAGGAGGCTATTTGAGAGGAGGGGAATCCCCATGCTGAGAAGAGCAGCCTCCACTGTTGCCGCCTGCAGACCTCTCACATTAGCACATTAGCATCATCATGTTAGTATGCACACAGCATGGGCTAGGCTAGAATGTCAACACTGGTCTCTGTGAAGATGGCTGGTGCTTACCTGAGTGTGTGTGTGTGTGTTTGTAGATGCTATCCTGATAACAGATATCGTGACATCCACCCCTTCATTTGTGTGTGTGAGAGAGAGAGAGAGAGAACAGGGAAAGAGAGAAGAGCAACAGCCTTGGGGATTGAGGGGCAGGATGTGGCTCTCTCTCTCAGGAAGGAAGTGTCCAGCCTTCCCCGAGCACAAATTAATGAGGTCATCTATCACTGCCTCCTGTTTGCGCTCTCTCTCTGCTTGAGCTGCAGTGCAAGGCACTCTACAGCGAGCTCAGGATCCCTGTCAGGACCAATCAGGTGCAGCTGCTTCTCAGGGAACCTGTGGCTGAGCTCAGTCTGAGGGCTGGACCTCTCCTGTGTGCTGGTGTAACATGTAGAATCGTCAGGGCCCTGTCCATGCAGGTTAAGTTCAGTGTCACAGCTCTAGTGTCAACTGCTCTATGTGTTTGTGTGTGTGTGTGTTTGTGTGCGTGCATGTGTGTGTCCATTGACCTGAGATGATTTCTCTGGAATGTTCTGTGAGAATGTCGCCATGGCGACAGATGTGATTTACTCCTGAGTAATCTCTGTATTTAGTTTGGGGGTGGGGTTCCAGGGTCAGGAATGTTTCGAGTGAAAAGACAAGATAATGACTGCATGAAATACCCTGAACATTGATCATTGTGCTCAGATAAGGCTGAGTGCACCAAAATGAATCTGAATGTGGATCTGCCTAAGGTTTCTTCCCTGAATAACTACCACAAGGGAGTTTTTCCTTGTCCCTGTTGCTCTTGGGTGCTCCTTGTAAATGTCTGTGAAGCACAACGAGACAATTCTATTGTAAATGGTGTTGTATAAATACAATTAAATTGAATTGAATTGAATTGAATTGAATTGAATCCTTGAAAACCTGCTGTGAAGACAGCATCCCAGTGCCTTTTCTAGACAGCGCTACTGTGATTATACTACTTGGAATTCCTAATTGTGAGTCTACAGAGTACAAGCAGTAAGCCACTTAATCCAAAGTTTTCACATTGGGTCTTGCCTCAAGGCTCAGAGTTGTTTATATTGAGTGTTCATCTTAACAATGCTATATTTAAATTGTGGAAAATGGAAGCAGGAAGTTTCGGTTAAGACTGCGTCGTGTGAGATAACATTAGGAAAGAAAAAAAGAGAGCCTGTTAAAATGAACACAATAAGGAGTAAAATAGCCCCGCCCACTCTCCCCTCTCCCTCTGGAGAAGCACTCCTAGCTGGGCTTGGCTTAGCTAACTCTTCGCCAGCCTCCCACTCATAGTCAGCCATCTTGCTGATGACTAACAGCCTACTGTTTAACTTCACTGTAGCCTTCACCTGCCACCTGCCACCTGCTTGAGCTGTGTGTGTGTGTGTGTGTGCATGTGTGTGTGTGTGTGTGTGTGTGTGTGTGTGTGTGTGTGCATGTGTGTGTGGGTGGCCATTCATTCATATATTAACTCTCAGGAACATGACCAAGCATGTATCACTTGGGGTTACAAAGTAAGTCACTTTGAGTCAAGCGTGGTCAAAATGTTTGGATTATTTGTTTACATGATGAGAGATGAGAGGCTGTCCTTTGTTGTGTCTTGTATAGATTCATAGCTCTGAGTAAAGTCCTATGAGAGAAGAGACTCATTCTCGAGGCGTGAATTGTGGATACGTATTTTTTTTTTTTTTTTTTGAGTTTGTGGAAAATGCTTTGACTGAATGTGAAACCAGATTAAACAAAGTGAGAAGGAAGAGGTAGCTGTACACTTGTCTATCAGGCCAATGTGTTCAGTGCCGTCGAACCACGAATATTGTCCTAGGGAGGAGGCTTGATGATTGTCTGTCCTCACATCCAGGAATGGCATTCTGGGATAACACCAATTACCACGCCACAAATTTTTTTTTTTCATTCTTAAAAAAAAGCAAAAACAAAACAAAACAAAAAACGTGCTGCATCTCACTCCAGGAAGTGTCTGTTTGCAGCCATCGTCACGTCAGCCTGGTGTAACCCTCAGGCAGGAAACTGATCATAGGTCAGCGGGATACAGAGGACTGTGTGTGTGTGTGTATGTGTTTTTCCTTACTCGCCTCTGAAGATTGGGATCTCTTAGTCAAAACAAGTCTTTCTGAGGCCTGCAGATAAGGTTTGAGTCAGAGAGTGAATAAAGCAAGTGTTCAGACAGATAGGGGGTGGAATCATTGTGGGAAAAAGCTCAGTTTCCCCTTAAGTGGCTTGTTATGTATTTATCTGTCTTTTCCTAGTGATTAGATGGGTGCCTGAACATGGTCTTTGGAGAGGGCTATATCCCTTTGGATTGCTGGAAAAACCCTCGTGAGGTTATTGTTTTGGACACGAGCCATTTGGAGGCCTCGCTCCAGTCCTGTCAGCCCTCCTCAAGGCTACACGTCCCCGTCCCCCGTACCCCCCCAATCCCTTTCCCCATTCAAGGACCTCTTATCCTCCTCTCCTCTCCCCTCCCCTCTTTCTGGTCCAGCTGCACACAGGTTGATCCACCGCTGTGGTAGGCCTATAATACTTCCAGCACTGCATTATGAGCAGGCATTGCAGGTGAAGATGATCACCCACTTCACACCACACATGGAAATCACAAAGGAAACAAAACTGAAACAAACGTTTCTTGCCCTCATCAGTTAGCATTGGCTTCCATTTCACTATGTTGTACCAAATTCTCTCATTCTTATACCTCCTGATAGCAATCAAAGAACAGGACTATTGATTGAGGCACACGAGACTGCCCCTTTAACAGGTGCTGGTGCTTCAGGTCACTGGTGCTTCAGATCATGTGGGCTCTGGAGAAAAAAACAGCCCCTGGTCCTGACAGCCAAGAAAGCAGCTTCTCAGCTTCTTAGCTACTCTGCTCTGCTCTGAGACTTTGGTCCTTTGGCAGCCCTGGTGCCTTGATGGAGGGCAGGGAGAATATGTGTGAGGGAGGCTTTCCAAGCCGCACAGCTGCTGCTTCCAAGGTTTCACAGGCGCTGCTTTTGGGTCGGGCTGGGAATGTGAGCCAGGAGCAACACCCTCCTCCTCCTTCCCATCCTCCTCCTTAGGGAGGCCCCTCCATCTCTGGGCATGCTGACAAGCAGGCAAGAGTAGGGGAAAGCCATGGGGTGAGTGTCTCAGGGGAGGGGCAGGATACTCAGACAGTTTCGGCCATAGACACAGCTAGCTGGTTCTGCCAGTCAGCTCTAAGAGCTTGGCATCCAGGAGGGGAATGAATGAATGCTTGAGTCCAAACGGGCAGACCCCAGAAGCTTCCGGATTCTTGAGTAGCCAGACCCAGGGTTAGGCCCAGAACCAGAACCAATACCAGCGCCAAAGGGGGAGCAAGGTTACAGGGTGAAAGGGAGGGTGAATAGACACACAAGCGGTGGTGGTGATACCTGAGACCTCCGGATGAACTCGCAGTTCTGCTGCGGGGCTCAGTGGTGTCAAATGGCTCTAAAGCGCCGAGCACAATTAAACTTCAGTCCCAGAGTGCAGTACAGTACAGTACAGTGCAGTACAATCTGTCTGCACACCTGGAGGCTGATGTCTTTTTTTACGTGTCATCTTGCAGCATTGAGAAGAGCTCTGTCATTTGATTTAGTGATACAGCCAGAATAATGAAACAAAGCCTGGGCACGGGTGTTAAACTGCCTGTAGGTGGTCTGCTCCCACTGAGGAAAGCCGGAGAGGGGATATTTTAATGCCTCTTCCTCCAGGGCCTGCATTAAGTGTAACCATGTCTCCCTCCTTTACTGTCAATCTGCCTCGCTTGCCCGGGAGTGACAGCTCAGAGTGCCGTGGCGATGAGAAGCGCTCTGGGCTCCGCTCATGCAGGGGAGTTTGTAAGACATGCTGAGTTGATCTGCATGAATGCCTCTTCCTCCTCTTCCTCTTCTTCCTCCTTCTCCTCCTCTCCCTCCTCCCTCCTCCTCCCCCTCACACTGCTGCATAATGACTGAGAAACTACTTCTCCCAGGGCCTGGGGACTGGACACGGGTAGTGTTAGTGCGCTCTTCAGCTCCCTCTCTCTCTCTCTCTCTCTCTCTCTCTCTGGGGAGCTGGCTGCTAGGGATGCCTAGTCTCCTCACTTTGTTACGGTTCACTGCTGCAGACCTTGGCACTCATCAAAGCTGGCCAGACTCACAGAACGGGTCAGTCGGAGTGGAGCGAGTCCACCTCCAACACACTCTATCCATCCATCTCCTGCCATCCACATGAGTGACTGCCACAACCCTCTGTGTGTGTGTGTGTAGGGTGTTTATATGTGTGTGTGTATGTGTGTGTTTATATGTGTGTGTGTGTATGTGTATGTGTATGTGTATGTGTGAGTGTGTGTTTGTGTATGTGTGAGTGTGTGTGTGTGTGTTTGTGTTTGTGTATGGGTGAGTGTGTGTGTGTGTGTTTTTTCCCTCTTTTGGTCATACTGTCCTACCTACTTAAATGACTTCAGTGGACCCTGCATCATGGCCTGACTCAGAGATATAGAGGGTGCAGATAGTCAGAGGTGATGTTAATATTTTATCCTTTAAGTGAAATATAGTTATGGTAGCACATTTCTCAATTCAATTTAAAATTTTTGTGTGTGGGAGGAATACAGATATTTTCTTCTGATTTATGTTTCTCCTAAATGCTGACTTAAGACTCCAGTGGTGATGTTGTGCCAAGACTAATTTCTTTGCGTCTCCGCACAGACTTAAGACAGATGTTGATACCGCTCAGAGAAAAGGAAAGGGAAAAAAAACGGCCAAAGATGTGGTGTGACCTATTGTGACTTGAGAGAGCAGCAACACACATCTCTCAGTAACATACATTACCCCTCCACACGCTCTCTCTCTCTCTATCGCTATTTATTTCCCCATTTTTCTCTCTCTTCCTCACGCTCTCTCACCTTTTGTAGCCTGATCTGTGACACACACACACACATACATACAACCACAGACACCCACAAACATTGACACACAAACACACACACACACACACACACATACACATACAGTACACACATGCATACACACACACACACGTACACACATGCGCACACACACACACGCACACACATACACACATACAGTACACACATACATACACACACACACATGTACACACACACATACACACACACACACATACAGTACACACATACATACACACACACACACGCACACACACACACACACACACACACACAGAAAGATGTGTCAGCAGCAGCAGGGACTCTGCACTGCAGCAGCATTCTCAGCCCTGCCCTCTGACTGAGGTTCCTTAATGAAACCAGGGACCTCATTTACCCTTTTCCCACGGCCATGTTCCTCTAACAGATGCCTGATCACACACACAGCCCAGTCAGCCCAGACTGATCCATTACAGAGCCTCACCAAAATGATAGTTTGGAAACAGACCAAACAGTTATTGTAAAGCACCAATGACTGGTTGCTTTTCACAGTGGCAGGATGAGGTTGATGGTGAAGTTCTGCCAAATACCCCCACCCCCTCAATCTGGAGTCAGGCCTGCAGTTTAGCTGAGAGAGAAATACAGGAGGCGACATCATTGAGGTGATGAGAGCACACTGGATGGAACAGCCTCAGCAGCAGTCTTGGTGGTGGTGGTGGTCTTCCACAGAGGGGTTGGGTTGGAAAAATAGCATTTCAAGGCAATGTGAAGTGCAGTACCATTTAGCTTTTTAGTCTTTGCTTTTTTTTAAATAGTCAGCTCACTGTAAACTCTCCCACTCACTGGGCACAAATATTTATTGCTTTGTTAAGTGGATCAGTGTGTTGTGTGAAGGCAGGCAAGCATCTGGGGTCTGGTATTTATTTACGCTGGTACTCACCATCACTTGAGAAAAAAAATCACTACCTTTCCCCAGTTGTAATTTAAGACTGCCATCTTGTGGACTCTGATAGAGATTGATTGTTTGGTAATTGGCAACGGCAGTAGATATTTCAGGAATTGTGATTAAATTGGTTGTTTTTCTCTTTCTCTCCATCTCCATTTCCCTGTCTGTCTCTTTTTTCCATCTCTATTCTTTCCCTATCATTCTTTCTCCTTTCCCATCTCTCTCTCTGTCTTTTCTTTTCCTTCACCCTCCCTCTCACCTTCTCTCTTCTTCCCTCTCTCTATCTCTTTCTCCTGTCCTTTGCTTTCCCTCTCTCCCTCTTTCCTTTACCTTCTGTCTTACCCTCCCTCTCTCTTCTCTCTCTCTTTTTTTCTCTCCTCCCCCCTTCACTTTCTCTGTCTCTCTCTCTCTCTCTCTCTCCCTCTCCCTCTGTGTAGCTGGGAGGCGTGGGGTGGGGTAGGGAGTATGGCTGAACCACGCCGAGACAGCACCAGCAGCCTGCAGAGGAAGAAGCCTCCATGGCTCAAACTGGACATCCCCACCACTCAGGTGTCCCTTGATGAGCCGCCCACCTTTGTCCAGGTAGGACACACACACACACACACACACACATACACACACACACACAAACACAGACCAATACACATACACACACACTCTACCTACCTACCAGCCTACCTCCCTACCCAACCTACCTCCCTGTACCTACCTACCAACCTACATACCATCAGGGGGGAGTGTGGACAACACATGTAATAGTCTGTACAGCAACAGGCTGCTCTAGCACTTGAGGATCAGTATTGGAAGCATATTTAATGTGTGTGTACACAGGCACTAGAAGGAACTGGGGGTTCTCCTAGTTGAATTTTTATGCATTCTGGTGCATTTTAACAGGTTGTTAGATATATTTTTATAGCAATTAATTCAGTGGCTTACCTAACGCCATTGCATATTATTTGAGTGTTAAATCTGAGGGATAAAGCTTTTGATATCGCACCAGAAAATAGCATTGCCAGGCAACACCAGCTTGCATAGTACTATTGCCACGGCAATTCTGACAATACTGATGATGGCAGCACTTCCTACCTATCTGTCTCTTCCTACCAACCTATGTAACAACATATAACACTTAACAACCTGTGTAACAACATACAGCACTTAACAACCTGTGTAACAACATACAACACCTAACAACCTGTGTAACAACATACAGCATCTAACAACCTGTGTAACAACATACAGCACCTAACAACCTGTGTAACAACATACAGCACCTAACAACCTGTGTAACAACATACAGCACCTAACAACCTGTGTAACAACATACAGCACCTAACAACCTGTGTAACAACATACAGCACCTAACAACCTGTGTAACAACATACAGTACATACCAATCTATGTAGCAACATACAGTACCTACCTACCTATCTACCCATTAATCTACCTATCTACCAATCTACCTACCCATTAATCTACCTACACATTAATCTACCTACCTATCTACCCATCAATCTACCTACCTACTTTGCCTACCTAGCCACCTATCTACCTGCATATATACCCAGCAACCTACCTACCTACATACCAGTATCTGTGTTTATACAAGAATAGTTTATGCTGTCTTTCGTACGCCTTATTTGTCACCTTTTCTATTCTCTCAACTCTCTCAAATTCTCTTCCTTACTAAACACCCCCCTATCCCCCAATCTGCTCTTTAGAAATGTTTCCAGCTCTCATTTGCACTGTCCCCATCCTCTGTGTGTGTGTGTGTGTGTGTGTGTGTGTGTGTGTGGTGCTCTTGACAGCCCGTGAAGCGTCAGGGTTTCCTGCGTAGCATCAGCATGCCAGTGGAGACATCCCATCTGCCCTCCCCACCGCGCGACCTCTTCGACCCCCGTCGAGCTCCCCTGCAGCGCCAGTCCTCCATCACACAGACCATTAAGAGGTGAGGCAACCAACCAGCACATATTTATTTATTTATTATTATTATTTATATATCATCTGAGCACATCTTAGAACTGACAAAGTGCTTAGAATATCTTAAAACGTACAAATCGCTTAGCGTTACTTCCAGTACCTTTAAGTATGCATAGTACCTCCATAGTACCATTACTGTAAACCGCTAACACTGGGTAAGCCCAGAGGAACCGGCCAGCCATGAGTTCACTCTGTAAAGCCAGTCTGTCTGGAGTTGAGCCCATAGAAGCCCATTTCTGAATCGCCAAAAATCCAGGAGTCAATCACAACGTCCGGCATGTGACAGACTTGATACGATGCACAGTGAATTATTGCATATGCATAACTGTCTATGGTTAGACAGTTAGTTGTTTGCAAAACATTTGCTGCACTTCTGAAGAGATTTTTGTCAGAGCTTAATGCACCAAGTCAATTAAAGTGTTCATGCTGGTTATGCCCGTAGAAATGGAAAGTGGATGGAGGTGTGGCCTGGGTTGAACCAGGCCATTGGTAATGTATACAGTAAGGAAAAATACAGGAAGCTTGTACCAAGTACTGCAAAAGTTGTAACGTATAATGCATTTTAACATATAAACGTATATTTGTATTTTAACGTATATTTTAACGTATATTTTAACATATACAGTAAGGAATAATACAGGAAGCTAGTACCAAGTACTGCAAAAGTGGTGCTCTCATTCCATCCCCTAACCTCCACATCACACACATGCATGTATGGCCCTCCTCCTCAGTGTTCAGCTCGCACTCGGTGACCTTCTCGTGGGGCGGCCCGCTCTTGAGTCAAAGGTCACCGTTCCTGGAGAGGCTGGACACAGAGGGTTCGTTATGAGCGCCGGTGTCAGCATGAGGCCACAAACAAAAAGGCCCATTCTCTGTGCCGTGGGCGTGCTCGTGCATACGTGCATGTGCATGCATGCGGTGAGGGAATGGGTGGAGCTCTATGTTTCTCATTCTTTTTAGTAATTATTGTTACACTGCATGTGCTGTGTGCTGGAGGAGAAAGGCTTGTGTGATAGTCTTCTGTGATTTCCCGCTGTTGTCAGGATGAAGAGTCAGACTGGCTCTGGTCATTCAGAGCCAGGGCCACTGGAGGTCACATGCTAATTGTCTTATAAAACATGTGGATGTGATTTAATCTGCCTGAGACCCCTAGTAGACCCTGGCTTATTCTCTATGGCTGTGATTATGGGCTTCTCCAAATGGAAAGACTTGGAGTAATGTCTGTGTGACAGTCTCGCAGGAAATGTGTGAGCTGTCAATC
This sequence comes from Tenualosa thibaudeaui, assembly GCA_027481765.1. NCBI lineage: Eukaryota > Metazoa > Chordata > Actinopteri > Clupeiformes > Clupeidae > Tenualosa > Tenualosa thibaudeaui. The sequence continues at coordinate 12,991,898 of JAIFZK010000024.1, forward strand.
TTCAGCTCTCCGCTAATGCGCTACTTATGCGTGGGCCAATCATCATTAGCGGCTGGGCTCTAATCAGTAGGCCTGATGCGTGCCTGGTGCTCATCTCCTTTAATCAGCCTCTCTGGCATTCTGCGTGCTCTCTGCTGCCTTATCTTCCAGCTGTCTCACTCCTGCCATTTTTCATCTCTTCTGTCTCTCTCCCTTGTGTGTGTGTCTGTGTGTGTGTGTGTGTGTGTGTGTGTGTTTCCTACTCTCTGTTTCTTCTGTTTCTGTTTCTTTTCCTGCCTTCTTCCTGCGGGCTTCCTGACTCCTGACTACTGGCTCTCCTCTTCCTCCTCTCTCCTCCTCTGCACCTCCTTCTCCTCCTTCACCTCCGCTGCTGCTGCGGCGATGTTGGCTGGCGTCCCTTCTACAGCAGCAAGCGGGTCCACTTTGAGCGGATCCACACCGTACCCATCAAGGGGCCCCGTGCTGCCCGGAGGAGCTCACGCAGCTCCAGGAGGCACCACTCCCTCTCCCGAACCCTCCTCAGGTACACCAGCGGCACTAGCAGCAGCAAAGTCACAGGACAGAGTAACATAGGAAAATATAGGATAGCATAGGATATGGTAGAATACATTTATGCATTTAGCAGATCCTTTTATCCAAAACGACTTACATTTGTCAACTATCAATTACATCAGGGCCAGTCTCCCTTAGAGCAACTTAGGGCTAAGTGCCTTGTTCAAGGGCACAACAGTGGCAGCCAGGATTGTGAACAATTTTCCAGGCTACTTGCATGCTAGCCAGGTTCCTTAACCACTACGCCACACCGATAGCATAGAATAGAATATGATAGCATGGGATAGAATAGGATAGAATTGGAAAGGATAGGATAAAGAAAGGGAAAAAGTAAAGTAGGGATTTAGTAGACAGTTTGAGAATCTACAGTACCTCAGGCCGCTGTTGCAGATGAGGGCATGGTGGTGGAGCAGCGGGAGATACGACCACTGCCTCATCATCAGCACTAGTAGAGCCCCAACCCCCTGGCCCCCAGGCTCCCCAGGGACATCACATGGTCTGGTCTAAAGATGGGGTAGGGCAGTTAGGGTTAGGAACTGAAATGTGAACCGTCCTGATTTCATTTTTTTTGTTGGGATTTTCCAGTGCAGTCCAGTCCATTGCTGTAATGTCTGGGTCAAAACATTTGGGTGGAACAAGGTCCTTCACTGAGTAAAGTAAAGAAGCTGAATGAAGTAATTTCTTCCTATTCAAGTTATTGCTGTTTATGCAGACACAGACACAGACACAGGTAGTTTTCATTCAGGCAGCAGTTTAGAGTAGACGAATCATCTCCATTCCCCCGATTCACTTATATACAACAATAAACATAATCAACACAGCATCACATGACTACTGTCAATCGACTAGGGCAAATCATCTGTGACAATAAATCTAGACAGAATTAGTCCATGACATTGACTTTTTTCAGTTAGTCTGTGATTGGCTGTCTCCCTCTGTTGTGGGAGTATATGATAAAGGACAGGAACAATGAGGTACAAGTTTCTACAGTGGAGTCATCTGATACCTGCCAATTACTGACACCATCCCCTTGGAATTTGACCGGTAATCAGGGCTACAGGCCAGCCCATTAGACAAGACATGCCCATTCCTCCCATGAATGGTGAGATTCACTAGCAGTGGTGTCAGGAGTGGGCTTTTTTCTTTAGAGGGGCTGTTTGGATAGGTCTTTGTTAGGTTTGTAGAAAATCAAAGAATAAAGAAAGGCTTTGTGTTTGCTGGCTCTTTGTGTGTATATGCGTGTGTGTCTCTGTGTGTGTATTAGAGATAAGGCATGAGAGAGATGAACCTGATTCTTTTACAGATGTGTGTGTGTGTGTGTGTGTGTGGCCTATTTATAGGTTAACTTTGACACTGTGTGGTTGTTTCTCTGGTGAAGTGCCAGGACTTGGAAGAGCTGCTGGAATGTCAGCTATGCAAATACTGCTCTGACGGACACACATACGCACACACACACCCATACACACATCTGTATCAGGTTCACCTCTCTCATACCTTATCTCTGAGAGAGGGAATAATTGCTCTCAAAATAATTGTGTGTTGTGCAACAGAGTAACACAGTATATCTCTACACCACAAAAACTCCTCAAGGTGCGGCAACTCTGAGCCATGCCAAGATGGTAAACAACCCCCAGTCAATCTGACACAGTGTGTGTGTGTGTGTGTGTATGTGTGTGTGTCATTATTTCTCCTCAGTATCCATGGGAACTATTTAGTCACAAATATACCCGTGCTGTAATTCATAGCCAGAGGGCTTGAACACAAACAGGTAATGAGTATTGAGCGTCACATCTTGGAGAGTGGTGCAATAATGACAGGTGGAGGGAAGCAGGTGTTTGGTTCTCAGACATTTTGGCTCGCTGCCAAACTCATCGTGAAAAAAATAGAAGAGTGTCCCGCTTCTGAAAGTGTGGGACTTTTTGGTACACTAAGAACAGGACTTTAACCGATGTCACAGAAACATGTCTGGGCAAGTCGTCGTCACATGATGGCATTAGAGAGATTGTTCCAGTTTCCTCACAGCTTTTCCTCTTGTCTTCTCCTTTTTGGGGCGTTCAGTTAGATTTCAGTGACAGTCAGTTAACAATCTCTCTCTCTTTGCTCTTTATATCTGTCTCTCTCTCTCTCTCCCTCCCTCCCTCTCTCGCTGCTCTTCTCTTTGCTCTTTCTGTCTGTCTCTCTCTCTGCTATCTCTCTCTCTCCCTCTCTCTCTGCTCCACTCTTTGCTCTTTCTCTCTGTCTCTCTCTCTCTCTCTCTCACACACACTCTGAGATGGGATATAACAGATAGGCTAGTTACCAGAGTTGCAGAGCTGCTGTGAGAGGCATGGTTGCCACATCTGTGTGTGACAGACAGACTGTGTGATTTTGCACATGTGTGTGCGTGAGCGCCAGTGCCAGCTCTTAGTCTGACCAGGGTGCGTGTGTGCCTGTGCGCGTGTGCGCGCGTGTGTGTGTTGCCGTTGGCGCTGGCAGGGGCACGGCGGACTGGTTCGGCGTGAGCAAGGATGGCGACGCCACGCAGCGGTGGCAGCGGAAGAGTCTGCGGCACTGCAGCATGCGCTACGGGAAGCTGAAGCCGGCGGTGATCCGAGAGATGGAGATACCCAGCCAGGACAACATCTCCCTCACCAGCACCGAGACCCCACCGCCACTCTACGTGCCCTCATCACAGCATGGCATGCAGAAGGTAGGTGTGTCTGCAGTCGCACACACACACACACACACACACACACACGCACACACACAGACACACTATGTGCGTGCCCTCCTCACAGCATGGCATGCAGAAGGTAGGTTTGTCTGCAGTCTCACACACACACACACACTGATACACAGACACACTCCCACACAGACACACACACACACGCACACACAGATACACACATACACACATACACACATACTATGTGTGTGCCTGTCTCACAGCTTGGCATGCAGAAGGTAGGTTTGTCTGCAGTCTCACACACACACACACTGATACACAGACACACTCACACACAGACACACACACACACGCACACACAGATACACACATACACACATACTATGTGTGTGCCTGTCTCACAGCTTGGCATGCAGAAGGTAGGTTTGTCTGCAGTCTCACACACACACACACTGATACACAGACACACTCACACACAGACACACACACACACGCACACACAGATACATACATACACACATACTATGTGTGTGCCTGTCTCACAGCTTGGCATGCAGAAGGTAGGTGTGTTTGCAGTCACGCATGTGCACAGACACACACACACACACACACACACACATACTCTGCATGCCTGCCTCACAACTTAGCATGCAGTAGGGAGGTGTGTCTGCAGTCACACAGAAACATGACACATATGCACACCAATACACACTGCCTTGCAGCATGGTCTGCAAAAGGGAGGTGTCTGCAGTCACACACACACACACACACACACGCGCGCACACACATTCTACAAACTTACCACTCCAGTCAAATCAAACACAAATTGATGGTACATGTCTCATAGGACAGAAATGAATAATGTCTAATGAGCAGAGTGCATTCTGGCTTATTAAACCAGTGAATAAATGGGTTAAATTATGTAAATTCACCACTCTACAGTTAAACAACCAGAATGAGAAAACAGGTTTAAAAATAAACCATGAAACCAAATGAATAGACAGATGCTCACTTTGACATTTGACCTTTGACCTGCAGATCGTTGACCCATTGGCACGTGGTCGGGCCTTCCGCATGGTGGAGGAGGTGGACGGCTACAGCGTGCCGCAGACTCCTATCACCCCCGGTGCTGCCTCGCTTTGCTCCTTCACCAGCTCACGCTCCGGCTTCGGCCGCCCGCAACGCAGACGCAAGCGGGAGTCTGTCGCCAAGATGAGCTTCAGAGCAGCGGCCGCACTTGTTAAGGTGGGTCACACTCATTCTAAGACTAACCCTGACTAATACCAACCCTAATCCTAAATCTAATCCTAAAACTAACCTTACCGCAAGTCTGACCCTAGCCTTAATCCTAACTCCAACCCTAATCCTAATCCTAAAACATGCACATGTGTAACCAGAGTTCTGGCCCTAAGCCTAATATCAGCCCTTTCTATAGCACTAATGATCTGGAATATAATTTGACTCGGCTCTGTTACATTAACCAGCCAGTTGTGATGAGTTGTGTCTGAGCCCCATTATGCCGTTCTGATTACGATTAATGTTGATGGGCTGCAGATACCACACATTCACCGTTTTCACGTTGGTTGTTTCACCACATACTATCATGGATCCTGGGTACAGAAAGTGATACATGCTGTGGCTGTTTCCTTTCGCTGGTGATGTGTCCTGCATTGTAGCGCATGGTATTACATCGTTCCACTTCAGCAGCCCAAGGGTCATCATGTCTTCTTGATGTGCATTCTGAAATGAGCCAGTTTATTGTCAGCCAGTAAGTCTTGAGGTGTGTTTGCTAAACTGGAACAGTGACACTACCTGATCCATACCTGCCCACTGTAGGGAACAGCAACACCATCAGTAACAGTAACGCTGAAGGTTAAAGCTGTGTGCTCACAGAGACTATTCTAGTGCCAGTCAGGACTTTACTCAGTGTCACATGCTGTAGTCTAGAAAAGAGCTGCGTGGTGTCTCACGTTCCAAGGACACAGTCTACTCTGCCATTACAATAGCTCTGTATAGGAATATACTGTGAAAATATTTTTATTGACTTCAGCTTGTATGATACAAAGCCAGGTGTCATACATTGTTTTTGTAAACAATGGTGGTTCTCATGGCATTACTGTTGTGATGAGCATAATATACATAGCTTACAGCCCAGTGACACCTTTATGTGTGTGTGTGTGTGTGTTTGTGTGTGTGTGGTTTAGGGTCGATCGCTACGTGAAAGCACGACTACTCTACGTCGGGCCCAGAGGAGGAGTTTCACGCCTGCCAGCTTTATCGAGGAGGACGTGGTGGACTTCCCTGATGAGTTGGACACATCCTTCTTTGCAAGAGTAAGTCCTAACATCATATGTACATTCATTCATACAACAAAGCTCTTTGACTGGTTAAAGGTACAGTCTGCAATTCTAGCTAGGTTGCTAGCTATGTAATTTTTCCAAACCAAAAATTATAACTTTTTAAATTCAATTCAATTCAGTGTTTTCATACAGCACCTTTTGCAAAAGTATTGGCGCTTTACAGTAAGGAGCACCCAAGAGCAACAGGGGCAAGGGAAAAGCTTCCTTGTATTAGTTAGTCTAGGAAGAAACCTTGGACAGATTCAGAACAACCCAACTGCCAGGGGCCATGCAGGAAAAGTACAATCAGCAGTTACTATGATAGACTACAAGATGTTCATGGTTTTAGCTGAGCATCATAATAATAGCAAAATATTGCACCACAACATTATATGGTAGTCAAAGTCATAGGTAGTTGTCAAGAAATTATGGTTAAAGTCAAGGAGTGAGATCTAAGTTAGCAATTTTGTTGGGTGCAGTGCAATTGTCCATTGCCCAAACAAAGGTTTTGGGAAACGCACATTACACTTTCCCTCTGTGATCTAAAGAATAAAGAATAAAGAGATTTGTTGCTGTTGTTGCATGGGTTGAAGAACCTTTGCTTGCTTTCCCATTCCCAATGGCAAAAAATTGGCATAGTTAACTGGGTCTGTTAGAGTGAATATACAGGTAAACCAATGTTGAGGAATTGTTAAGAGGTAGAATCACAGGTATTTCCCTTAACCAAAAAGATAGCTCAGTGTTTGTTGGAAATGAACAAGTCGTGAAACGAGAGATGACACCTCTGGTTTCTTTCCTCTTTATTTGTTTTTTTCTTTTGTTGTTGTTGTTTTTCTTTGGTTGTTGATGTTGTGGCGTCGCCTGTCCGTCATCAGAAGTACCTGTCCTCTCTGTATGTCTCGGCTCAGGACGCGCTCATGCACGAAGAGATGTCAACATACGCCGACGAGGTTTTCGAGTCGCCATCGGACGCCACGCTCAAGGACTCTGACCTGAGCAAACAGCTAGACGAGTCTGACATGACAGGCAGCGCGCTGAACAAGAGCGAGCTGGAGAGGAGCCACCTCATGCTGTGAGTGCAACTGTGCAGTTAGTCAAATTCATGACTTCTAGCACTTATGAAAACGGCATAATTGTAATGTACCGATTTTTGTTATCATCATGTTTTAGTGGACACAACTTTTTTCTCTCTTTATCTTGTTGTCCTAATTGTGCCTTATCTATCTATCTATCTATCTGCTTTCTTGCTGCTTATATTGTTTTTACATTGCTGTGTTTTATAATGTGTAGCCTACTTATACACTGCCTGGAACAGAATCTGCACTGGAGATTTACTTGCACTGACACTTTTGTACAAGGGTTACCATAGCATCTTCCTGAACATTCTACACAACTTCCACACCAAATATCTTATAATGTGTGTATGTCATGTGTATGCCATGTTGTGGAAGCTTAAAGATACCAATCTTCCAATACCAATTTTCTATGGGATAATAAAAGTATCTATCTATCTATCTATCTATCTATCTATCTATCTATCTATCTGTCTGTCTGTCTGTCTATGCATCTTTATCTGCGGTGTTTGCACCTGCAGACCTCTGGAGCGTGGCTGGCGTAAGGCCAAAGAGGGAGCTCCTCCTCCGCCCCCTAAGGTGCGCTTACGGCAGGAGGTAGTGAGCGTGAACGGCCAGCGGCGGGGCCAGCGCATCGCCCTGCCCGTCAAGAAGCTGTTTGCCCGCGAGAAGAGGCCGTACGGCCTGGGCATGGTGGGCAAGCTCACCAACCGCACCTATCGCAAGCGTATCGACAGCTACGTCAAGAGACAGATTGAGGACATGGACGACCACAGGTACTACACACACACACACACACACACACATACACACACACACACACACATTTCCCCCTTCCTGGGACATTCTGATGCCTGTAGGGCATTGCTGTATTTGCATAGATTGGATGTGATAGATTTGCAAACATGTGATCAGTTGAAATTCACAATCAGTCTGACTGTCCACTGAACATCAGCTTAATTAGGCCTGGCCACTAACACTGGCCGTTACAATAAATGACATATAACAAAATGTCCACAGATCAAACAGAAGTATCTGATTGTAATTTGACCATAATAGAGAATCTGTAGGAGACCATCCACACATAGTCACAATGGCACTGTCAAAATTAGCCCTTATTGTTACCCCCATGACCCATCTCACTCCTTGACTTTAACACTATGTCTGGCTGCTACTACACTGTCCAGTCATAAATCTTGATAACCACCTATGGATTGACTACTATGTAATTTTATTGGACAATATTTTAGAACATTTATGATGCTTAGCTAACACCATGGACAACTTGTAGTCTGTCATGGTTACTACTGATTGTACTTTTCCTGCATGACACCTGTCAGTTTGATTAGCGGCTAACCATTAGCCCCATGAGTTGAGGATCTGCCCAAGGTTTCTTCCTCGACTAACTAACCTTAGGGAGTTTTTCCTTGCCCCTGTTGCTTTTGGGTGCTCCTTACTGTAAAGCGCCATGAGA
>JAIFZK010000024.1:13005000-13012500 GCA_027481765.1 Tenualosa thibaudeaui
CAGGGAAGATGAGTGAACGACTGCCGAAGCTGCACGTGTTGCACATCTCCAAAACTTGTCAATTAGATGGAGCACTTCAGCTTTCTGTGGCCAGTGAGGTGTTAGAGCTGCAGTGGTGTTGTTGCTTTTGAAACATTTCTTAAGCTGTTTCTAATGCTCTTTACTAAGCCCATCTGACAGTAAGGCAGTGTGGAGATTGAAATCTGCTTTGGGAGAAGTAATCACAGCAAAGTGCCCTTTCTCTCTGTCTTTATCTATATCTGTGCCTCTCTGTCTCTCTCTCTCTCTTTCTCTCTATCACTCTCTCTCCCTCTCTGTCTCTTTATCTCTCACTGGAGAGGGCTCAGCAGTTTGACTCAATTAAGCTGTGAAGCACGTGCCAAAAACACACACACACACACACACACACACACACACACACACACACACACACACACACACACACACACACACTACTGTAATGAGAGAGAACACACAAGAGACCAAATTATTTGATGGTGAAAGCAGAAAACAAATATTCAACAGCAAGAGGCTGCAGTAAAAGGCTTTTAAAGAGTTCTCTTTTACATTACCTGTGTATTAAACGATCAATGTATTATGTATTAATTAATCTTTTTTTTCAACCACCCCTCATTTTTGTCTCCCTGTGTGTGCATCCTTGTGTATGTGTGTATGTGTGTGTGTGTGTGTGTGTGTAGGATTCTGCACTGTCTGGTGTCAGTCTGTTTCCAGATGACCATCCTGAGGGACCTGGAGAAGCTGGCAGGGTGGCTGCGTATATCAATCATCTACATCCTGAGTGGCATCACAGGCAACCTGGCCAGCGCCATCTTCCTCCCCTACAGAGCTGAGGTGCGTCGCACAACTACAGGGATTAGATAGAGGATATTGTGTATAACATACAGTCTACTACACCATATAGTGTATATAATCTATATATTATATTTTGATCCCTGAGGGAAATGTATGTGCATTTTACATGTCCCTGTTTAATGATCTCTCTCACACACACATACACACACACTCACACAGTAGATGGTGTGTACACAGTTATAGTAGTGAACACACACTAACCCAGAATAGTAGGCAGCCATGGCTGCAGTGCCTAGGAAGCAGATAGGGTTAGGAGTTAGGCCATCTTGCCTAAGGGCATCTCAGCCATGGGAACTTTGGGATGTTATTTGTGCTTGCTTTGTCTAATTTAAATATTTAATAATTGACTTGACTTGGCAGTGTTGGAGATGTGATATATAATGGTCATATGTGTGTATGTGTGTGTGCGTGTGTGTCTGTCTATGTATGCACGTGTGTGTATGCGTGTGTGTGTGTGTGTGTGCGTGTGTGTCTTTGTATGTGTGTGTGTGTGTGTGTCTGTCTATGTATGCACGTGTGTGTGTGTGTGTGTGTGTGTGTGTGCATGGGTGTCTTTGTATGTGTGTGTGCGTGTGTGTCTGTCTATGTATGCACGTGTGTGTATGCATGTGTGTGTGTGTGTGTTAGGTGGGGCCGGCGGGCTCTCAGTTTGGCATCCTGGCCTGCCTGTTCGTGGAACTCTTCCAGAGCTGGCAGATCCTGGAACAGCCGTGGCGCGCCTTCACCAAGCTCCTTTGCGTGGTGCTCTTCCTCTTCGCCTTCGGCCTGCTGCCATGGATCGACAACTTCGCCCACCTGGCTGGCTTCGTCTCGGGCTTTTTCCTCTCCTTCGCTTTCCTTCCCTACATCAGTTTCGGCCGCATGGACATGTACCGTAAGCGCTGCCAGATCATCGTCTTCCTGGTGGTTTTCGTGGGCCTGTTCGCCGGCCTTGTGGTGCTTTTCTACGTCCACCCCATCAAGTGTGAGTGGTGCGAACTGCTCACCTGCATTCCCTTCACAGACAAGTTCTGTGAGAAGTACGACCTCAACGCGCACATCCACTGAACAGAGGCGCATACGCTGGGAGACAGCTAACAGGCAAGGGGTTGGCAGAGAGCCTCCAGGAGATGATGTTCCCCGGGGAGGGGCTGTGGTGGGTGGGACTAGTTAATTGAAGGGTGAAAGACCCTCCTCTTCCTCCACTCCCCTCCCCCGCCACGTCATCATCATCATCATCATCGTCCTCATCATCATCACCACGGGGCTGTGTCCACCGCTGCCTCTCCTCTGTAAACTCTTGACTCTATATGCTTGTGTCTTTTTTTATCAGCCAGGTTTTTAATGCCACTCTCACCGTCATGAGAACTTTTATTTTGTTTTCGTTCATTTTATAAAAGAGAGGAAAAAAAAAGATTCCCCAAATAATGTCACTCTTTTTTTATCTCAGTAACTGAGGTGAGTGTCTCTATGTCAATTGTCTGTGAAACAGAAAAGAAAATCATAACCCTTGACGTTATTTTCACAATCAATGTAATGTAGAAGGATTGAAAACAAATGTATGTGAGAAGAACTATCTCTTTTATGTTGTGTTATGGTTGAATGATTTTCAGAAACATTTACTACAACTAACTTGCTCACTTGTTCAGGCAACCTCAGAATCCAGGGATAAAAATCACAACTTTACAGTTCAAAAAACCTTTGGTGCCTTGATGAAAGATGTACCTACTACTGCCATATTTTCGTTACATTTTGAGCACTCAAATGGTATCATTTTGTTTGTTTATTGCTTCTGAAGAAGTGATGATGGATTGCATTGAGGTAGTGTTTTAGCTACCTACTTACTCACTTGTAACAAAATACAGCTGAATGCAGAACAACATGGACTCTGTCTGTTTCTACCTGGTCTGTAATATTATGGTAAAGATCCCACAGTAGCATCTACAGTAGCACTATATTGGACTATAACACTATATTTAGACTGACAAAAAAGTGGTCTCACATCTTTATTAAATACATTAACAAAACAAATAGAAAGACAGACTTTTACAAGATGAGATATGGTTGACATACATTAGAATGCTAAATGTGCTGCACTGGGGCCCTGTGTATGAAGATGATAACTTGAATGCGATTCCTGTGAAATCAAGACAGACATTCTTTACAAAAATAAAATGATTTGGACATAACGTTAGTATTTAAAAACATAAATGCGAACCAACATGTTTCTCAGGATATGAGTACTGTTTAAATTGCCCTTGAGTGTGTGGAAAACCAGTCAAGAACATTCCATTATATACATTTTTATACATATCTATACATACACATGTATACTTTGCACTGACCAACCAACTCTTTATCAACATTCATTATATTCATTGCAATTGACATTGATCACACATTAAAGTAATGGTTTAGCCAATAGATATACATGAGCCATAAACAACCTTTGCCATGTGTGAGAACGGTTTGTGTGTGCAGCCCTTGACACGTCAACCAGAGATGGCCACTGGCAGTGTTCTGAGTCATAGCATGGTGTGGGAGAGCAGGAGGGGGAGCGTGGGTGGGTGTTGTTCTGACTGAGTGAGTCCCTGGCACTGATGACGTTAATTTGCTGTGGTCAGAGTGAGTCTCTATGGTCTGCCAAGCCGTGGAGGACCCCGGCTGAGCTGATATGAGCCGAGCAAGGGGGGTGGGTGTGGGCCGAGGGGTGTGGGGGCACCGTCCACTCTCAGCATCCGCTGTTCCGCCGTGCGTAGGCCAAGCCTCCCAGCTGGTACTCCATCTCGTGGAAGCAGAGGGCTCCCACAGCGATGGCGGACGGGCCCTTGTCCTTGAAACCGGCCTTGAGGTAGAAGGGCACCAGGAATTCCTCGCAGATGAGCAGCGCCCGACGCAGGCCTGGCAGACAGCGCAGGTACTGCAAGTAGCGCCACAGGAGCACCGAGCCCTTGCCCTGCTGTCGACAGTGCCGGTGCACTGACAGCACATGGATGTGGACCGTCGGTGTGTCGGGGACGTGGGTGGTCATAGCCTCCTGAGTCACCGAAAAAGAGGAGTCGATTAGGATGGTCATAGCTGATATTCTCTACAATACATTACTGTTTTGCCCTAAGCGTTCATTTACATTATACAACAGGGTGAAGATGAGTATAGTGCAGTTCTCTCAGGGGACAGGGGACTTTAAAGGAGTAGAGGGGCTTGGCCTCAGTTGTTGAACTGAGTGAAAGCAATGTCGGTCAGAGCATCTGTCGAGGGTTTTGAGCACAAGGGGCATAAGTGACATTTTCAGTATTTTACACACTTACTCACTTACACATTTTTGTTCTGCTCCAAACCCTCTCTGTGTTTATGATAAATAAACAGTGTGTAACCCTGAAATATGCTTTAATTTTGCATCATCATTTCTAGGCTATCAATCAACAAAATAATTGCGGTACTATTCTTAGTAGTAGATTTATATTCTTTGCTCCTCGCTATCATTTTCTGTTGGGTGAGGAGTGTGTGGCTAGGACTAATAAGCCTCTCACCATCTCAGATGTCATACGTAGGCAGTGTGTGATTGTGTGAATGTGTGAGTGTGTGATCTTGCTCTCAGCTCCCATCTGTTCTCTTCTGGAACTGCCACATAGATTAGTTTTTAGATTAGAGTTTTACTAGTGAAACTAGTGATGAACTTCACACAATTAAGCATTTGTTTTTATGTTGAGATGAGTAGGCAAATACAACTGTTTGTGATTTGGGATTGATGATCTGGTTATGACAACGGTCTGGTCTGGTTGTGCCTACTCTACTGCACACAATAACCTGGAACAGTGGGTTGCCATGGCTGCAGCGCCTGCGGAACAGTTAGGGTTAGGGTTTAGGGGTTAGTGGTTAGACCCTCTTGCCCAAGGGCGCCTCAGCCATGGATGTGGACATAACATCTGGTTATGACTCCTCTATGACTACTCACCTGTGCAAGCTTCTCCTTGTCCCAGCCTGAGCCAATGATGAAGGCCACCAACTGGCCCTCCTCAAACCAGCCCATGGAAAGCTCTGGACACTGACCCAGGAACCCCAGAACCTCATCCAGAGTGAGTGGACACTCGCCTGACACAGACACAAATGCTGTGGAGGAAACAAACACGAAGCCTGACTTAGTTAGCAGGAAGCTTAGCCTAGTTTGCACAAACAGGAAGCTTAACTTAGCTTAGCTGAGTCACCCCTCAGCAGTCAGCACCCAAATGACAGTTTGTGGATGTGTTTACTATGTTTGGCAGTGTAGCCTCCCAATCTACTAATCTTAATCACCGCAATCTGTTGCTGATAATCCTGATTAGTTGGGTGGTAAAAAGACACACTGCAAAAAATGACTACTTAACTACTTATTTCAATTTGTTTAACAGAGCTGTAGGAGACTATTTTGCTTATTTCAGTATTATTTATCTTGCGTTAACTAACTTAGACAACACCACTAACTACTTATAACAGTAGATTTGATCTTATAAGCTACATTGCTGAGAAGTATTCTGACCTGATGCCAGTTAAATGAAGAAGATTATTTGACTTCAGGTCATTTTGTCTAATCACAAAAGCTTATAAATATCTGCCATTGGAACAAGACTATGGCACTTGGAAATTGGAAATTACTTGTTAATACATGTGCAAGCAGCAATATCAGAGCCAACAGCATAGCTGGACAAGGTTGCCATAGAAACATCATGGCTCTTGTTCAATAGCAATATGGCACTTGCTCACACCAAGTTTTGCAGCAATCAACTACAGATTTACATCACTAGGACATCCCTGGGAGAATATATATCTTAGGGTGTGTTCAGTGTTCAGGTTCAACTTTACCTCATTTTTTATTTTTGAAATTGAATCTACGGTTCAAATGTTATGTTCATGGATGCAATTCCAGCTTTGATCCATAACTGGCGTTACAGCCCTCAACTACCAGACTGGAAACTTGTTGACACTTGGATTGTGAAATCAAGAAAGAAGTATGACAATATCTGACATTGAATATCTGGCTTCAAAACATATTTTAAATTCTCCAATAATTGAATGTGCTGCGGTTCATGAAGATAATTTGCTCATGTCATTAATCTATAGCTAAGATGAAGGTGGGCTGACCAGAGATTGGATGGGAGACCACTAGATCCTTTAAGAAATATTTTACTAGAATCAGGATATTTCTCTTTCATTTTCTGGGCTCTATGATATTTTTTCTTATAATAAGTTACTTTTTGCTTGTAATGACCCTTTCTTATTTAGGGAGAGGCACTTTTTACTACATAAAATGTATATTTTTTCCTTCACTTTGGAATGTAAATGCTGGCCTGCAGCAACCTACAAATTGCAATTGACCATTTTATTCACTACATGTTACGTAAATGGTATGTAAAACATCCTTAGCCTAGCTATTTAAATGAGAAATACGATGTGATTCAATCAATAAATAGCACTATATTTTGAGGTCATGAGTGCTGTCTGTAGAAAAAAGAACTAGAAGATTTGATGCAACATAGACCTAGTAAGCTGGCAGCTAACACTAACTGAAGGTGGCACAGAACCTCACTTTCACTTTCATTTTCCTATGCCCCATTCAGTTAATATGCTGGTTTGTTATTCGGTCTATAATGTATCAAATTTCCCCACACTTTTTCCTACCAACAGCAGTGACCTTGAACAACAGGACTATTGATTGATTCACACTTAATTTCTCCTTTAATCGATATCATGATACAATAATAACTGAAAATATCATGAGGAGGAATTATTCTGATACACAAGAGACACACTAGCCTCATAGACATAACAGTGTTGGGGCCTAACCATGGCATGATGGGTGCCATGAATTTAATTATCGCCCTTATTGATAACTATAGCATTTTGATTGTACATTTTGTAATTGTATCATGTTACAAATTTTGGTTAAAGGACAAGGTTGTTTTTTTGCACCTAAAGCCTTGTTTTCTGGTCGTTTATGATGAAACACAATGTTTGAGACTGAAATTTTGACAAATGTTTCTGTTCCAAGAATTTTCGGTTGCTGCTGTAGCGCTACCTACAGAATGTCTACAAATGTGTACAGCTACAGTCTTTCCTAAAACACATTAAACTTTTGTTTGTAAAGACATAAAACTCACTGAGCAGTCAGTAATGTTCACTGATATGCTGACACAAAATTGCTGCAAGCTGTATGGTTTCCAACAGGTTTTTGACCATTCATTCTCAATTGTAGACCTATTTTTTTAATTCCTCACACCTGTATCCTTCCACCTAAGAGTTTGAAGTAATACAATTAATGATGGAAGTCACACTTTACCACTCAGTGAGTTTTATGTCTTTACAAACAAAATGCGTTTTAGGAAAGACTGCAGCTGTGCACCTATGTAGCCATTCTGTACAAGGCAGGGTGTTAATGCAACAAAGAGGCATTTGTCAAAGTTTTTATCTTAACCATTGTGTTTCATCATAAAAATCAGAAAACAGGCTTTAAATGTAAAAAAATGAGCTTGTCCTTTAACACACGGGTTTGTTAAAAAAGGTGAAATTGACTATTACTTTTCCTACTGTCAAAGCCATCATCAGTATGCTAATTCCACATATTTGCTCACAGAAAGATTGAAATGTCACATTGTTAGTCCTGTCAATTTCTGC
>JAIFZK010000024.1:13017500-13115000 GCA_027481765.1 Tenualosa thibaudeaui
GGGACAGCAGCACAGCTTCACACATGACCCATGGCCATGAGAAAAGCATCCTGAGGCCCAGAGGTAAATCAAAGTAGGGCTTAACAAATCTTGGAGAAATGTTACTCTTACACTATTCAGCACTTTTCCACTTTGAGGTTTTCTGTCATCATTCAAATTGTTTTGGTATGATCTTCCTATCAATCTGGGTGATACGTGGTCATAAGAGCAGATACACACATTATTCCCACCAGCCTATGCACTACGTAGTCCTGTGTATCAGGAACACGTCACAAATATTAAAGAAAATATTAAACACTTCATGGTAGGACACTACTGACTATTCTTTATCAGGGCTATAAGGCTCTAGCAGGTGTTTGGAAGGTTTTGTGTCCCCCTATAAGTTGTAAACTCACTAGTTTGACACCAAAACTTATGTTTATATAACATTCACATGTGCTGTACAACATCTACTTGAAATAGTACTAGTGGAGCTGGGATAAATAAATGTAGGCTATGCTATAGTATGTGTGTATGTGTGTGTGTGCTCGCACGCGTGCATGTGTGCTATAGATCTTTCCATGTCTAAGGATAGACTGAATAAGGATGTCTCTTCCCATGCATGGAAACGGCATGAATATTTGAAGACTTCTACCTCTCATTCTCTATGTGTGTATGTGTGCGTGTGTGAGTCATCTGTAGTATGCAAACCTCCAGAGTCTGTGTTACACACTCCTCCATACACACTCACACACAGAGCCATCAGACAGATGTAGGCAAGATGTAGGCAGTCAGCTGGGACAGGTGCAACCCCAGCAGACTCAGTTTCCTTTAATGAATCCCCCCCCGAGTTTCCCTTTACACAGTGTGCATGCTACCAGCTGTAGTCATAGGTGTTCTGGTTATCTGAGATGGACACTGGACAGTGCTTAGCCTATAAAATGTTCTCTTCCCATCGCCACATATGATTGAAGTTCTTGAAGAAGTTACCACAATCAAAGACAAAAAAAAACATCTAAGTTACAAATTGCTGGCTGACTGGCTTCAATATACTGCATGTGTTAAAATTTTTTTTTTTTTTTTTTCTGGGTTAACTTTCTAATCAGACATCAACTAAACTATGGTTGCAGTTGGGTGAAAAGTTACCATACCTAGGTGTGGGACTTGATCGGATTTTATCAATATCAATGCCAGTGACAAATCTGTTTATTGGTTCAATCTATTATCAATTCCCTTATCAGTTCCTTACTGTTTAGAAGCTTTTCAGTATCAGTGTGTAGGCCTGTAATGTGGCCTATACTACTAGTGACTATAAGAATATATTAGAATGAGGGGAACCACGTATATCTGTCACCTACTTCAATTTTGTATACAGAAAGACCCATTGACCGTGGTCTGAAAAACATAGTGGCATTGATGAGAGGAATTGAGAATGTCCAAGGGATACAATTCCAGTGAACTGAAGCATTCATCTATACTATACGTCCAAAACAATCTGAAAAAACATGTTCTTTCTAATTAGCTGAACATAATTTAGTCAAAGTTGAGTATAGTCAAGTGTTAAATAAATGTCTATAACTCACAAACCAGTATGATGACTGACCAATAAAAAAAGGGACAAAAATTGACTTTTTCCACCTGGCAGCAACTCTATGCAAGTCCAGTGTTCAGTGACTTGCTGATCATTCCTGTTTTATTTTGAGTAGAGGCTGGAACCTGTTTGTGGCCATCTATAATAAATAATGTCTGACAGGCCTGGTCACAGATACACCATATCAGTTTACATGACTCTAGTTGAAACCATCATCAACTTGCCCTGGCCACCTACATTTATGTGAAATAAGCACTGTAACAGCATTGTAAAATTTAGCACATGTTAAATGTGGCCAGCCAGACATGGGACATTCTTGTTATGGTAGCCATGCAAATGTAGCCACATTGGTCACTCATCCCAGACATTTGCAAAGACAAAAAGGAGAAAGCTTGTTAGTTGGACTGCGAGTAAATAACAACACATTTTTAACAGAGCTGAGGAAAAACAGCTACAGCCCTCTGCAGCTGAAATGACTGCAATCTGTGACTCTCTGTATAAGTAACCTGAGCCGTATCTGACCAAGATGGGTTTGCCAGTGACACAAAGCCCTTTCCCAGTTTCCAATGGCGCACAGTTAAGCTGCCAGCGTAGAAGCCAGATGTCAGCGTTAGAAAGCAGCCCTTAGTTAATCACATAAAGTGCTCCCATCTACGTCAGGTTCACCTGAGTTCTGCTGTATTCTCACTGTCACACAAACAACAGGAATAAAGCAAGCGGGACTTTCGTGAATCCAACTGTGCCTCCTAACTCGAAAGTCCTTTGACTAAAGCCAAGTGACTATATATGACCTGTTAAACATTAATTGATATGGTGTTATACAACAGGTTATTAAATTAAATCACCTAGTACGCACACCAAACCAAAATGACCTTGGCAAGCAAAACTGTTCATTAGGTGAACTCCGATATCCTCCAGTTTTTTTTTCTTTAATACCAATACAATTATAAGGTCAAAAACAGTGAATATCCATACTGGACTTAAAACAGATGCAATTCAGACAGTTTACTAGTTTAAAATATTCTTTGTATAATTTACAATACCGATTTTCCACTGAAAATGGCAAAATATCTAGGCCAGTCCTATATGCATAATGCATCCACAAAAGGATTAAAAAAATAAAATAAAAACAACAAATGAATTTATGAACAAAATAATACGGGAGTTCAGGAGGTGAGCTGCAAAATTAAAAAAAAAAAAAAAAGTAACATTTTTTACAATTCAAACCCTAGAAAATAAAATGTACAACTTTGGACTACAGTGTTCTCCATGGGATTTGCAAATCATTGACATGTTCTCCTGTAATGGTCTTTTGATGTACTATTTCTTGTAGCTAACTTAATTAAACAATTGAAACAGATTAACAAAGCAAAAGCATGTGCCTCAAAGTCCTGCTGAAGTGCAATCCTGGTGCTAGCTCTGCATGAAAGGCTTACACATGTAGGTAAGGCTCCATCCTTTCCCAAGACTGCATTTCAAAAAGGAAGCCATCACACACTCCAGCCCCATTGTCCACTGCCACAGGCACAGCCTGGACTTCCTCCTGCATATAGTCCCATGAATATGCCTGTGGATCGGAGAACATTGTGAGCTCCTCGTAGTACTGTTGCGAGGGGGTG
Organism: Tenualosa thibaudeaui; assembly: GCA_027481765.1. NCBI lineage: Eukaryota > Metazoa > Chordata > Actinopteri > Clupeiformes > Clupeidae > Tenualosa > Tenualosa thibaudeaui. The sequence continues at coordinate 13,020,690 of JAIFZK010000024.1, forward strand.
ACGGAGAGCTGTATGCCGCGAACTTGCTGCAGGTAACCCCCTGGGCAGTCGGTCAGGATACCGCCACCGGCCGGGTTCACCTCCATGAACCTGGGGGTGAGGGGCTCTGGACTGGCCACACACCAGTTCCCGTGGCCTGCGATGTGCCACTCTGGCTGGGAGTCCTCCATCTCTTTGCTCAGCGAGTGCAGAGCGGTACTCAGTTCCAGGTCATCAAAAGCCTGCCTCCTCCTTTCATCATCACAGGCATCTGAAGCCCAAGTGCCTGCAGGCTCTCCCAGCTCCTGAGCCAGGACTGCAGAGTTCTGCGCCCAGGTTTGGTCGACACTGGATATACGATGTTTTCTTTTCCGGACATACTGCATCCCTCCATGTTGAGTTTGAATATGTTCCTTAGAACTCATGAACACTTTGCTGTGTTTTGGGATTCTCAGAGGAGTATTTATTCGTTTACGCTTAAAGATACCATTGACAAACATGTCTGCATGCTGTGGGTCAATCTCCCAGAACCCCCCTTTGCCTGGCTCATTTTTCTGCCTTGGAACCTTCCTGAAACACTTGTTGAGGGAGAGATTGTGTCGAATGGAATTCTGCAAAATGAATACATAGCCATAGCATGTCAAAATGTGTAGCCTTGACCGTGTAGCTGAGATAGAATATTTTGTCACATTCCATTTTGCAAGTAGAGTAGACCTAAACTAGGCTTTTATTCTGGGTTGTTTACTGACATCTCACCACGGGAAGGGGAAGTCATAGAGAGAAGATGAGGAAATTCTCAGTTAAAAAGTTTTTTTTTTTTTTAAGAGTTACAGAAAAGCAACATGTTTCCACGTTTTGAACATTCAGTATAACCTTTTTACATTATTGAGCAGCCATCCTAGTTGGAATGTTGCAGTTTAAGGAAAAATGCCGTTTGTGCTTTGATATTGTGTGGATTGCAGGCTTAGACACACCAATATACAGCATTCTGCAGTATTTGTAGTAATTTCAGACATTAAAGAGCCTTGATCATTTACGATATGATATTCTTGTGTCAGGGTGTAGGTTATTACTATTGCTTACATAATTTCATGAGACCCTCACCTGCCAGCTTGGCTCTGCGTGCCGGTAATAGCAGAAGTTCTCAGCGATCCAATCGTAAATGGCAGAAAGGGTGAGCTTGCTTTTCTTGCTGGATTGCATGGCCATACAGATGAGTGTGGCATAGGAGTATGGTGGTTTCACTTTGTAATTTGTCTTGAAGTCAAGATTCGAGCAGGCGGCACCGGTGAACTGGTGACCATCCTGACTTGTCTCGGTCTGCTGAGAGGAACAGCTGTTGTCACTTGGGCTGACTGAGAAGGTGGATAAAGTCAAATACCCAGACCCTTGAGGTGCACCAGGGGCAGCTGTGGGACTGGCTGAAGAGTCTGTGCCTTGAGGATGAAGGCGCTCTTGGTGAAATATGGATTTAGGGAGACTCTCGGGGTTAGCACTTGGAATGGAAAACCCCTGTAGCCACTGCAAGCTTGTAAGACTATCATCTTTCACTGAACTGGCACTCTCTTCCTCCTCATGGAGCATCATCCATTTTCTCTTGAACTTGGTAGCCGTGTCCTGACAGCCTTGCACTGGCATTCTGAAACCCTACATTTTGAGAAGCAAAAAAGCTAAATTAAAGTTGATGACAAGTTTCTCACAAATAATCTTCAATGAGCAATGACATTTTTTCATCATCTATCACAGTCAAAATGCCAAAACAGCACTGACAATTAAACTTTCGTGGTAAACACTTACCTGTAGCTAACGTTAGCTACCTGTAGTCTTCAGCATTGGCTAAACTCAACTGCTTAACGATGTTAGCCTCGGCTCTTCGCAACAGTTCACCGTTATCTCTGAATAAAACTTGTACAATGTTCTTGGTTGGTGAAGTTTGTCTTGTCCTCTCCGTTCTGAAACAAGCCCAAAACTAACAACAAAAACGTACGGTCGCCATAGAGGAATGACAGAAAGAGCTCCTGAAACAGAACGCCTGACTCTCGGCTCCTTGGCAACCAGGTTTCGTCTTCTCCTGCTTATTCCCAGTTCCAAGGGTTTGAAAATAAACGAATTATTGTGGACAAGTATTTACCACGCTTCATCTATCGTATGGTTTGTCTGCGAGTCATCTTCGTGCAAGAAATAATTTACCTCGAATGAAAATATGGACGATGTAGTCTGCCGAGTTTGACCACTACCACAAACTTATTCTACTCTTTCGCTCTCTCTTAAAAAAAGCTATGTGAAGAACTCGACTAACAATCGCTAAACTAGGCCTAGCTTCAACTGCCTCTTGCAATCGTACAATGTTTTCTAGTAGAATACGAGACAGATTCTAAAAGAATGATATAAAGGCGTTGAAATAGTGAAGGAGAATATTATTAGACCAAGTTGGTCGATAAATTGTTTGATACATATTTACATTACACACACACAAACACTTACAGTTTGGTGGAAAAAAGCTGTCGAATCTGAAAGAATAAAGAAAATTGACGCAAAAGCCTACAGCCAGGTAAGTCAGTCTACCTGTCCGTTCTTCCCAGACGTGACCAGAGCATATGGCGACATCTAGTGGTTTGCGTTTGTAGTGAGTAGCCTGATATTTGAGTCGGACTAGTCAGCCTTGGATCGAGAAGCAATAGGTTATAGTATTTGTATTTACCCAATGCAGTAAAAAAAAAAATTAAAAAAAAATAAAAAAAATCAACATTTAAGCAGCAAGAACACCCATACACAACAGTCAATACTGAAATGTTAAGCTTTATTCACATGCCTCTACACCCACTAGGACTAAAGTATCTTCAGTAGCTTCAGCTTGCGCTTAAAACAATGAATGACCCAATGCAGTATTACCCTGGATACCAGGTCAATAAGGAGCAGGAAGGCACAGTGTATCAGTATACTGAGATGGCACATCAGAATAGTCTAGCCACTGCGAGTCTAAAGTGTGAAAAACTATAAATAAGCTCACAAGAGAAATAATCTGGTGCTTAAGATTCATGTTACTGTTGCAAAACAGAGGTTCTGGTTAATACTGGGTGGGGAGGATGTGTCAGTAGATAGAATAGCAGATACACAGGGTTTTTTTTAACAATGAAAACTTTCTTAGATGCTGCTTCATTTAGATAGTACACAAAGCTTAACATTAGACATTAGATTAGATCATAACACCTTGTCGTTACAGAATTATTATTATTATTATTATTATTATCATTATATCATAAAACACTGCTGTTGCAATAAATCAGAATTATCTAGTTTAGAGTTCACTTATACACTATAGGAATGTACATTATCCATTTAAAAAAAAAAAAAAAAAGGCTCTTATGTGCTTAACAAGTGGTCCTTTCACCAGAACACAAAAGCCCTAAGCAACAAGTAGCCATGTTTGCTCTATAGAAAGGCACATGTACCTATAGGAGTAACGCTACATTAGCAGGACTTGGGACAGTCGACAGACTCAAAAATCAGGACCTCTGGCATGCTGCGTGGCTTCCTGACCACCACAGTTTCACTAGAACTCTCATTTGAATTGTTGCGTTAAACAAACTGCATCAATATGCACTGGAAACTGAATAATGTGCTGCACACAGTCATGTTCAACAACACTATGCTTCAGCCAGGCAGCTAAGAAAAACATTAATCAGTACAGTTTGCAATCAGCTTTGATGTCACTTGTGCACAGACGTCAACATTATGTCAAGAATATACAAGCATACCTAATATAAATACTAACGGGACTTCAGCTGAATTGCCTTACCATACTTTTCAATTATAAACAGTTAAAATGTACACATTTACAGATAACACAATGAAGATTTCCACTAGATTAACTTACACACGGATGACTTCAACATATAAAGAAAGGGGGAAAGAAAAGAAAAAAAAATGACAATAGATTAAACCATATCTTACAAGTTTCACCTACTCACGTGAGGACATGAAGATGAGCAGTACCCAAACCTCGTTATATTATGACACTGACCAAAGTAGCTCTGTTGCTCACTAAAACCCTATCTAACCCAACACATGGGCCCATATACTTTGCTGAAAAAAGACCGTTATCCAATCCTTCATCTTATTCCGAGATAAGAAACAAAAACTTACAAAATTCACTAAGTGCACTAAGTGTTTGCAAAACACTTTCATGTAACAGAAATAAGAACATCATCAAATAGACTTTTTAAGATTTTACATACCTACACTTGTATAATGCCGCTCTGTTAGCAAGGAACACAGCTAGAGAATTAGTGCCATGGGTACCACAAAACCTCATCACGGTGCGTTTTAGGACACTATGTGTTTTAAACGGTTGACATGATGAACCTCAGCATGAACACCCACTAGAATCTCTAGCCCACAGGTCATACCAACAACCACCAGACATGTTCAGAAATTCAGTTTTGTGGGTGCGGGAGCTTCATTTGCTGAGGTGGACAAAACGGCGAGATCCTGAGCTGCAAGCTCATGTTTGATTTCCAAAGCGTCCACATTAGAAGAAGAGAGGAGAGAAATGTTCTGTAAATGTACAGTAGTGAACTGGGAAAAGAAGAACAATGGGAGAGTTCAGGTGCAGACAGGTGTCTGCTTAGGGGTCAGGGTTTGGAGGTTGAGGGCGGGGTGGCGAGCTATTCGTCCTCCATGTGCAAACTGCTTTGGGGGCACAGGAGAGGCTGGCTGGAGCTGTTAGTGCTCTCACTTTTCAGACTCTCTGTGGACTCCGACGACCCTACAGGGAGAAAAAGAGAGAGAGAGAGAGAGAAAGAGACAGGGAGGGGAAGCAAACATGAACAAGCACTCTTAGCCAACATGTTATAAAGAACACTTAAAAAAAAAAAAAACCTGCCACCATGAAATTGCTTCCTTGAATTAAAAATACTACATCAACGCCTTCACTATAGGAGTCAGCCTACAGTTTCGAGCTGGAGTCACACACAAGTAAAGAGAAGCAACAGTAAAGAAGAAGAAGAAGAAGAAGAAGAAGAAGAAGAAGAGGAAGAGGAAGAGGAAGAAGAGAGCGCACTACATACCGGAGTTACTCCTCCATACCAATAGAGCAGGACTCGGGACCTAGAGCTGCCCAAAGCAAAGCCGGGGGGAGGGGGATAGGATGGCAAGGGGGTTCCGTTAGGGAAACACAGAGAGAGGAACAACAGCACACTTGTTAGAACGCCAAGCCAGAGCAAGAGCACAGAAGGCCAATTAGGACAGAGGAGACCAAGAGAGGCAGCTGAAAACGTGTGTCAAGCACTGGTAACAATGGTGTGGTAACACAGGAATCACTAAAGCATTGAGAGAAAGAGAGGATCAATTCGTCCTGACAGAGCAAAGCACGCACGCACGCACGCACGCACACACACACCACACCACACCACACCACACCACACACACACACACACACACACACACACAGAGTTATTGGAACAGTTTCCACTGTTCCAATACATACACGCATACAATTCACTCTGTATGGTTACTTTCAACCAATGAGAGCGTAGACTGATTACATCACCCTTGTGTGTTTCTCTGGATTACTATTTACTACTTTTCGCTGGGTTTGCAACATGTTGAGTGTGTGTGTGTGTGTGTGTGTGTGTGTGTGTGTGTGTGTCTGTACCTGGGAGAGAAAGGTCCTCAGCAAGGTCACTCTCTGTCTTGGTCAGGCTGCTATGTTCACTACCGCAGTCCTGCATCGTCTCCCGTTCAGACAGCAGCCCTTCCTCTGCGAGGGGCAGCAGAGCGCAGGTCATTACTACACTACATCACACTACTACACTGCACAAGCACTTGGCTATAAGCAATCTAGCGCCAACACATGCCTATGCAGTGTGAACCAGCCTGTTTGCTAACAGTCATCGTCTGCAACGGACATCACATCCTAAAAAGGTGCCAAAATACTTACCATCCTCAGGAGTGTTGCACTCTGGGACATCCTCAGCTTCAGGGGCCTGCCGAGTAAGAAGCAGATGGGAGAAAAAGGTCGACATTATAAATGTGCCTTCTGTCGCTTATCTGTGCCCGTCCACATCCACAGTGGCACCAATGCGTACAGAAAGCACCCAGACGCCTAGCAGACACATGAGTGGGCGCAGCCATTCGTCACAGTTACAGTAAATGAATGTGATTCCAAAAGGGACGACAGTCTAATTTATCACAGGATGAGGGGGCAGGTGAGTCCTGAGCTTGTCTGTCTTGAACAAATGAACAAATGTTCTGTCTGGAACACACTGTCTTGGAGGTGTAGGAGGAGACAGCACTTTAACTAAAACAAATCTTCCATAGGAATGTGTTTTTGTAACAGTTTGTAGCGCAAGTTATGAGTTGTTCACTCAAAGTCCTGCCCTGCAATGAAAGTAGCCAATTGCATTGTTTGCATTCGAAACTGCACTAATACATTTCAGTTTAGGTATTTTTCTCCTCCTACAAAAAAGTCTCTGGCGCAATGTGACAGGCCAGAGTGTAGCAGTCGTGAGGGAGCCTGGGCTACTGACCTCAGGGGGCACAGGGCTACTGGACAGGGCGGCAGATGCCTGGGCATCCAACGACAGCTCCGACAGCTTCTCCTCATCCTCTTCCTGGATGGGTGAGGATGGGGAGCGAAGGGTGCTGCACGACAGACACACACACACACACACACACACACACACACACACACACACACACACACACACACACACACACAGATTATGAGACAAAAGGATAGAGAACTGCCTCCCTGTGGAGTCTGGTGTTCTTCTCAAGTAAAGCGCACACAGCAATAACATCAGACGTCTGATGGAGTATGAGCCATCTTTGAATGGTTTGGGAAGTGAGGCTGATATCAGAAGACGTTTGCCACCTAGTTTGTTGAATCAGCTGAAAACGAGCTGGGAGACATCAGTAATGGGGATCACTCTCATTGGCTGCTTGGCTCATCACTGTACTTGTCTTCAAGGGAGACTCAAAGTTTTGTCTTAGCACTCATGAAAGGATTCATTCCATATGGCCAAAGCACTTCAGCATATGAAACCAAGACACAACTGATAACGCTATTTATCTTCATCCTATTCAGAAGGCTCATTTATAAAGAGCTATGAAGTTATTTGGGCGTGATCCATCACATCTGCATAGGACTTTCAAATAATTCTGGGCATTTGTCTGTGAATTAACAAGCAGTGCACTGAAAGCTTTGTCTTCACTCTCATGGATATATTCTGCATGACCTAGATAATAACTATTAATAACTGACATAACTGAGTCATGTCCACCATGTCTTCCTGTATTGTCTTCATGTTCTGAAGGTTCGTTCATAAAGAGCCATGTGACTATTCAATGCAGCGCAATTTTTCCTACTTGTTAACCAGCTGGGAACACAGAGACAGTATATGATCAAAGATGGTTTGTTTACAGATACATAGTGGATTTTTGGCAAGACGAATTTTACTACTGTCAGCCTATGGTATTTTTAAGCAGGCGCAGAACACAACTCATCGTTAATCGTTGGTGCAATGCTAATTTTCTAGTTAACACAGGAAACTCAAGAAGCCAGTCTATGGACAGTTGGTGTTCTTCTCAACCTTCTGCAGTCTTTCTGGTATTCGTGACTTTCACACCGGTGGGACAGGCTCTGCAAAGTCAATGCAATGATTCACAGGTAACACTGCAGAGTCATCAGTCTGCGGTGCACAGGATGGAGTGTCCTCTGGCAGAAACTAGTCTCCAAGACAGATCTTGGCACGGCCACCCAATTCTCCTTGTTCTGGCCTCGGGCCAAAGACTACCCACAACAAATGACAGGAAGGTGAGTGCCTCAACAGGGACTTGACACTGCTATCCATACACACATATCCACTGCTTACACATACACTTGACAGGCACTTGACTTTACCAGCATCAGACACACATCCTCTGCAGGTAAGGGCCAATCACAGAGGGATGAACTGAGCAGCTCACCTGTCTGGCGACTTGCTGACTTTGCTCTTCTGCAGAGCGCTGTCCCCTGGCAGCTCCGAGGGGCTTACTGGCCGGCCATCGCTGCCCACGCCTCCAGAGAAGTTGATCTCATCGTAGAGGGGGGCCGAGGGGATACCCGGGGACACAGCCCGCAGGCCGTTCATTGCCTCCAAGAGCGAGATGGGCTCAAAGCCTGGAGGAACTGAATCCGAGCTCTAGGAGGTGCAGACAACACACACAAACCCACATACACAGACAAGTCACGCGGGCAAGTGATTCACCATTTACCAAAAACCACAACAAAACAACTAGAAGCAATGTCTGTGAAACAGTGTCAAGTCTAGGCTCGTACAGAGTGTTCATCGTGGTCCATGGTCTGGGCTAGCACTGGGCTGAAGGAGACTGGGGAGAGGGCTCCCGGCTTCTTCCTCACAGCTCGGATCTGCAGCAGGGCTCGGAACGCTGGGAAACACAACACAAACTTATGGCGTGCGGGTGCGATAACATCACTGACATTTGGTTGTCCGAGGTTTAATTCACGATCCCCATGTTGTGAGTCCATGATGCTTTGGAAAAATAACACAAGTATAGTGGCCCCTGTTGAATCAGGGCATCGCAGAAACGTGGCGATTTGCACTTACGCAGGCGACAGATGGGACAGTTGTTGGCCTGGTAGCGCAGTGTGTCTGCGCAGGAGTTGCACAGACACAGGTGCCTGCAGGGCAGGATGAGTGTGTCCCGCAGGTCGGACAGACACACCACACACTCGTTGCTGTTGTCACTGTTCTCATCGTCTGAAGGCTGGAACACACACACAACACACTCAGTCAGTGAAGCAGTCATGTGTGCGTGAGAGACTAAACGCCACCAGAGATGTGCAAAGGACAAAACTGTAATTCATCCAATTTCATAACTAAGCACTGTCAATTTGATAATTTAACCAAGACCTTAACTGCAGATAGTGAGTCGGTTCAATTATGTTATTTAACGTGAACTTTCTATTTGCGGACAGACTTTCGCCATCTATTTCAATCATGGGCCACAATCAGTGAAGCTGTTGGTTCACACGAGGAACATGAAGCCATGTGAGTGACATGAGATAGAGTGGGGTTAGTGAAGGATCAACAGTGATTCAGTTCTAGGCACAACGCCTAAAGAAATCCCTCTTCTCCAGTCAAATCATGAATCGCTAAGTTCTGGAATTGTAAGAAAATGGGCCCTTGTTCAAGAGAATGTTCACCTTGGTCTCTTGGTTATTTTTGTTCTCAATCCCATAGATCTCTTGCAGCAAGTAGCTGACTCGGTCCACCTGTGGGGAAGCATAGCCTGTTGAGGAACCAAATTTTGCCAGTAGGCAATTCAAATGTGTGTATTTGCTGTGCGTACTAGGCAGGAATGTACTCACAATTTGTTTCTGTTTTAAAGGTTTCACAGAGAAGCTCCCGTCCATGTGCTGTCAACCAAAAATGGGACACAGTTGGTTAAGCTCCTTTTTTTACACTACAGTAGTGACATTTTCAAGAGAAAATCTACATCAGTGGATTTCAAAGTCAAAGGGCCCAGGCTTAGTTGCTTAATTGTAGGCAAAAAACAAACAAACAAACAAAAATCAGCAGATTAAAATAGCTGTGGAGGGTGGAGGGAACATGGATTCCAGAGATGTGTTGTTGCCCACAGACAGGGTTCAATTTATCTTACTAGGTTAAACTGCAACCACAACAAGAATAATTCAGCTACTCTAATACACCAACATCTATGCCTCATGTGCAGAACATGATGAGAAACATCCAGTCTTGGCATAATTTTAAATTGCTAGATATTCTTATGCAGATTTGTTTGGAAATTATGCTGGCTGACAGTCTGACTTAACGCAAATAGATGCAGGGAGAAGAAGGGTGAATAGATAACCTAGGCAACATCAATACATTGTCTGTTTAATAATAGTTAGATACAGATGTCTAGGTTCAAAGAAATAGATGCAGGGCAGAGAGAAGTGTGAATAAAAGTTTGACAACTTGAGTATTGACTTTCTGTAACAATCATGTTCCGTAACCATATCCCCAATGAACCATAACTATAACTTAACACAACTAATGTGAAAAGGCTCACAAAAAAGGTTTGTGAGAAATTTCACTGTAAACTCACCCTCTCAAAGGCTGCCAGCAGTACATGAGCATGTCCTAGGCAATCTGCAAAACACACACACACACCAGCCTTTTTGATAAAAAGCAAAAACAAATAGCGCTTAAAACAAATGGAAACAAAGTTAAGGAGGCATCAAGGACAAGGCCTTGAAAAAGTGTTTTGCAAGTGCTTACCATCCCCTTCATCCACCACTGCTTGGATGACCATGGGGAAGACACCTCGATCAAGGTCAAAATTTAACTGTCAAAAACATACACAAAACAAATGAAACCAAGACAAGCAACTAAACTATTTGGAATCAAACATATATTAGTGTATTATGTATAATAATGCATAATCATTGTGGCACTTCAACTACATAATGTAAACTACTACCTACACAAGTGCTGACAAACAACATGCCTGGGTACATGGCCTACTATATGTTCTGATTCAGACAGGTGTGTGTGTGTGTGTGTGTGTGTGTGTGTGTGTGTGTGTATGTGTGTGTGTGTGTGTGTGTGTATGTGCAATGACTCCAGTGAAGCATTCACTGATTTTCAGTCAAGCATCACAGTGATCATATCACGCTTCATGGACTTCATAACTTCATCTGTACTCACATCCTCCTCCTTCCATTCAGCAAAATCAATTTTGAATGCCGGCAGAGAGAATTGCTGGCTTACTCCACGTTTGTAGTGCACCGTCTCAGAAGCCATAGTGGGAACTTTTGGGGTGTAGCTGGTGAAAAGCATTGTGATCACATCACGCCTTTTAATATTATTTTTTTTTAAATAATAATAAAAAACAAAAACATCATAGCCTACAATCTGGTGAAGAATAATGAGACCAAGTACTCTGCTTCGCCTACTTTTCTTCTAACTACTAAACTAAAAAGATGGCTTCTCCAAAATACTTGTTAAATAAAATAGAACTCTGAATCACAGCTCAAAGAGGAACTTCTTACACAGCCATTCCATTGCTGAATTCCTCAAAAGCCTGGCAGTAAATGGTGATGGCGACCCGTGCGTCTGAATCAAAGGTGAACTCAACTCCATATTGGACCCTGGACTTACCACCTTCCTCGGTGGGACTATCAGCATCATCTTTGTACCTGAAAGTAGAGACATTTACACATATTGACATTTATGCATTTAGTAGACAATTTTATCCAAAGCAACTTAACAAAAGAGTTTTAACCAAATCAACCTACATATAAGAAATCTAAACTAGTTAGAAAAAGGCCACTTCCGGAGGGTGAGAGAGCAGAAGTGGAGTCAAGTGCAGCAAGAGTGCAGTGGAGAATGAAGGGGCCAGTGGGTAGGGAAGTGCTACAACAAATGTTATTTTGATGCCTTAAAGACTGCTTGTATGTTGGAAGAAAAACAATAGTGACAGTCAAAAATCAAAGACATGATCTCACCTTACAAGACGCAGGGAATCCTTCCTGATGTTGACAAGACTTCTCAAAGTTTTAACTGGCTCGTGAGGTGCTGGTGTAACATACGGGAACTGGAGTTCAAGAATACAAAGATATAAGTCATGTCATCACCCACAACCTAATATTTACACAGTATATACTTTAACTCGCTGTGTTTTTTTTTTCAGCGCTACCTGCACAGGACGATTTCCAAGGAAATTTAAATCCATATTTTCCCCAAACAGGTAGCCCTCTGGATGGGGTGTGTCAAACTTCTCTCCTCCCATGAAAAAGTGACTGGCAAAATAATTGCCTTCGAAAGACATGGCAAACGTCAAGACATATCAGACTAGCCAGGTGGTCAAAAGGACATTGTTCGGAAATGTTGATGTTAACAGTTTACGTCGACAACGCACTTTCTGTTAAATACAGATGTAGCGTCCACGGCAATCACCGATGCACCTAAGGCTATATTAGCTATATCTTTCCAGGCCATGGATGTTCACAAATTGATATCAGCCACCTGCTTAACGCACCAGCATGAACCCCAAGCATTACGGAAATGAGCAATTAGCTAACGTAACAAACACACGACAATATAATAAATGGAAGCAAGACAACATCTCAACATCACACAATGTTTCTATCACGCTTACCTGATTTAGGTGGGAATCTGTATGCTGAATTAGCTTGAATGTCAATATCCTCAACACCAACGATCCTCCGGCTAAGTATTGAGCCCATTGTGTTCTCGTAGGTGATCTAGGTATTTGGTAAATGCAATGAAGAAACCCCTCTAGTCAGTAAATAGCCTAGGAGCGAAATCTGATTAACGTAATAGCTATCTGTGCGTTCACGGTACCTCAAAGCCAGCTCAACTGAGTATTTACTAGCTAACGTTGGCCTGTTTGGCTAAAGAGATGACCACCAGTTAACACTGTCGATATGTTAACGTTAACATATACACGACTGTATCGGCAAAATACACAAAACTTGATCACATTTAATCGTACAACACCTACGTATTTAGCGTTAAAATCAGCAATGAGTACGTGAAACCAAATTTGACGGTACGGACGATAAATAATAAGGTAACAAGCGATAACGCTTCTTGAGCAATGTTTTTTTATTAACGTTAGCTACGTAGCATCACCAATAACGCTAGCCAATTAGCGCTAGCAAAGTAGCCAGCTAATGACTTGACTGACTAATAATGAGACTAATGTGAATCGCGAGTCGCGGGTTTCTTTTCGAGATTTAAATCTGGCGTTCGGAGAGGTATTTTGCTGTTAAGCACTGATGGAAAGATGTAATAGAAACATGCCGTATAATTTAGACGCCAGAGACCTAAAGTCATTAGATAGGATTCCTGCCTCTGTATATCATATCTCAACATGAGACGGCGCGATTCGCTGAAATTTTGATGACGTTGAAAACGTAGTCCAACCCTTGACAGGAACATCAAGGCACCGCCTACCAGAGCTTTGTAAACAGTAGACTACTCGTGTATTTACGATGGCTTTGCATTATTTTAAGTTTTTTCTTCTCTCTTTCAAACCCCTGCATGAAGCTACTTCTTTCAAGACAGCAGATCTGAACCGTCATTTCATGTTATGTTATGTTTGTGTGAGCGTAAAAAATGTGTGAATGGTTTTCTTTCATTATAATTCTCCAAAAAGCAAAGAAAAATTACAATGACGAAAACAAACTCTTCTTGTAAATGTAAACGTGTGTGTGTGTGTGTGTGGGGGGGGGGGGGTAGTTATGTGGCTATACATTTACATTGACATAGTACGCATGTGCCTTCATTTAGATTAATTTATGCGTGATGCCTAAATATAAGAGAGAGGCTAACTGGATGCCTTACTGTCTTAATGACACCAAGAAGTTTTCCTGTAACTTTCCAGAAGCTATCTGATATTATTGGTTGAGCAGGATTTGCAAACACAGGCTGTAGCCTACCACAATGATCCTTTCGGTTCGCTGCAGTCAGTTGTCAGTCAGGGGGCGCCGAGGACACTGGTAGCCTACTTAACAGTATCGTTGGTTCAACCGGCAATGGTGGATGGGTGAAAAGACGAGACCTTCAACCTCGTTTCAATTCTAGGCTTCATTGCTGATACTTCTATAATATAATTATGGACGAATTAAAACACCAGGTTATGATCAACCAGTTTGTTCTTACTGCTGGCTGTGCTGCAGACCAAGCAAAACAGCTTTTACAAGCGGCACACTGGCAGTTCGAGGTAAGGACACGCTTGCTCTATATCTGTTTACATGAAGCTGACTGGATTGTGTATGTTTCTAGAACCCGGAAGGTTACAGCCATAGCAAAACTTGAATTCTTTAAACAATTAGTACTAAGTTTCTGGCCCAGTAAACGAAGTAATAGCTAATCCTGCTCTTAATTATAACAATTGACAATAGATTTCGCCTCGGACAATTCCTTACCGCTCAGAAAAAGAGAACTTGCAAGTCACATCGACACCGTACTGTTATGTAATGAAGATAGCAATCCATATAGCTAACACGAGAAGTAGTGTTGAAACGGGGAATTTGCAATGAAAGATGCTTAAGAGATTTTGTTGCAGTTTAACAAGAAGTTGGATGTCTAAATATTGTATTAGTTTATGCTTTTTGTAAGATTACTCAGCCGAGCTGTGTTTTTTCCTCGGTTTTGCAGACTGCTCTCAGCACATTCTTTCAAGAAACGAGTATACCATACAACCACCATCAAATGGTAAGTATGCTCTCTTTGCATTCCCGTTGGTTTTATTATTGTTGCATTATTGTCATCGGTAATTTTGGCAATGAGATAAAGTAGCTTAGTAAAAGCCTACTCTTACAAAAAATGGAAAGAAAATCCGTGTCCCTGTCCGCCATGTTGCGGAGCACGCGTCAGACAAAAATAAACAGACTGCCCACGCTTTCTGCACTGCTTGGCACTAAAGAATTACATTTTACATAGGCCTAACATCAAGAAGAAAAAGCGTCTGGTCACCCTACGAAACTATGAAATCTTGGTTAAAATTTAACGCTGTGCTGGTCAGCCCGATCGCATGACATCTAAATGCTAATTCAAGCTTTCATACGTGTTCTTAAATTGTGGGGGAGGGTGATTCCAGGAAAGAGAGAACATTTTGCAAACTGCAGTGTTTACATCTGTGGTGTAGTGCCAATTTGCATTTAATTCAAACGTTGAAGTAAAAACAAAAACAAAAAACTTTATAAGAACATGTCATCAGAGGCATGGTTTAATAAGTCAGACAACAGTCATTCATTGAATGAAATTTTAACACCCTGCATATTTGACACGTGACGCTAACCTTTGCATGAACAGCTTTATTATGGCAAAGCAAGCACGGCTCGGTATAAAACTGAACACTTCACAGGTATTTGGCATTCTGATGCTGCCAGGCTCCGTGTTAACCAGCTGAGGCTAGAGCTGTAGTGGGAACATACCAGGTTTGTGGCATGTCAGTGAGCTACGGGGAGAAGTTTTGGGTTATGAAAAAGAGGAAGCGCTTCACTGGATATTCACCCTGTATTCATCTTGAATAAAATGATTACGGAAAGTACTGCAGGAAATCCATTCTCGTGATGTGGTTGTGGAAGACGAAACTGCTCCCTTCTCTCCCCTTTCAAGGGAAAGGGTGTTTACAAGTACAAAGTTTGCTGTTGGTAACTTGTTCTAGGATATATTCTCAACAAAATGTTATCAATTGATGTATTTGAAAATTGAGTATTTAGGTGGTATAGTGAGTATCGAGTATACAGTGAGGCACAGCTATTTGTCAATTGGCTACCATTACACTCATTTCCCTAAACCTCACCCTCATCCACATCATGGCCTTAGCTGTGTTGTGTTTACTGCGGTGCAGTGCTGTATCTGTTGTTTAGGCTCGAACAAATATCACTTTCAACCAGGAGCAGAGAGTGACTGTGCTAGAACCTCAGGATTTTAAAACTGTGTTACTGAAGTACTACCAGAAGTGGAAGTAAAATATATTTTTTAGGCAAGGATATGAGGGGTAAATTAAAACAGGCCATTATGATGTAGGGTAGATGTAAAACAATAGCCTAAGCTGCATACTGTTTTGTGATGCCTTCTGGTGAAACCACTTTCATTTAGGTCAGGAACAAGAAAGTGCCAACGTCAGAGGATATGCAAACATGTAATGTGCAGCTTATAGGGGAAAAAATATGTTGAGAAACTCCCTAGTGGAGTATACTAGCAAAGTAGAAGGACAGTTCACACTTTCATCTGGGCCCTCTGGTTGAGTCACTGTTGACATCTTAATCAGGGAGGGAAAAAAAGTGTATTGCATTTTGCATACTCTGTACTCTCTTGGGGTTATGCTTTCTTGTCTCATTGTTCTCCCTTGTGCTTGGTTTCATTTCTGAATAGTAGATGTAATCTGTTATGATCATGATGATGATTGTTTGAACCTAATTATTTTTGGGAGGTGTCCATTGCCCAATGTCAAGTATATTTATGACCTCTCTATGACAGCTTTGGCTGGTGCCAAAACAAGAAGAGGCAGTTTTTGTTATCAGATAGGAATAGACTATTTTTGGCTTTTAGCCCAAAGTGCCAGCCTTGGTGGAGACAGGCTCAAAAGTATGATGGACAATTTCTGTAATGGGAAATGTCTTCGCAATCGTTATGTTACTGAAAACTTGAGATGATTCGTGTGCCAAACCCATAATATCCTTCCCTATTCTTGAACACTGAGAATTTGTTTTGCGAAATACTGAAGACTTAGATCACAAGATAGCATAGCTTCATAATTTAGCGCCCATGTTTGACCATTGACCTGGAAATCTTCATGAAGGAAATGGCTGATGCATAGTGATCCCATAAAGACAAAATACAGGTACAAAGTTAGCATGTGACACAGAATGTGCTTTCCCTTCTCTTCCCTTGGGACCTCTCTGTGGAGGTGTTCATTCACTAGGATAGATGGCAAAAGTACACACTTTCGATACTTAAGTAGAAGTATAAGACTCGGGTAAAAGTATCAGTACTGACTCAGTTTCTTTACTCAAGTGATAAATTACTACTGAAATGTACTGAAAGTATAAAAGAAAAAAAAATACACCATCCTGTTTGAAGGACTGTTGTAATGGTTGTGTTTGGTAATGGAAATCAACTGTAGCCTACAAAGATTCTCCAATTTAACCATAACAATCCTTAACAATTATTTCACCATCCTGTTGTTGGCAGAATACGGATTCAGCAAAGATGGTTTCTTTTATCAGGTGTAAACCTTTTTTTTTGGTACCAGTGCAAAGGCAGCCCCATAATTATCGACCTTGATGTTGGGGTGGCACACTATTGCCATGAATTGAAAATATTGATAATTTCCCTGTTCCTCAGATGCATTAACACTGAAGTAGCAAGGCTGACAAAAGAAGCCATTTTGGTAATGGACTAAATGGTTTGTACCCCTTTTTTTCAAGAAAAAACCTTAAAATTCTCTGATTGAAACTTCTTAAACCTTGTTTAAATTGTTAGCTTTACTTGCTCCTCAATGATGGCTATTGAAATATTTTGGGCACGTGGATAAACAAGGCACTTGAGGACAAAATCTAGTGCTCTGGGAAACATTGATCAACGTTTTTTTTCACCTGTTTTTACATTTTACAAGTAATTTTACAAGTACAAGTGATTAACCGTGAACATAATCAATGGATTAGTCTGTGTAACTGTGTAAATAGTCGTTAGTAGTTGCCTCTGCTCTATATAAGTATTACTACCTTCCGTACTCTGCCAGCTGTAGAGATCTATTGTTGCTTGATTTTTCCCATTTGTCATCTGATCTTTGCTTTGCCTTGTGTACTCGTGCTGAATAGCTGGTGCTGACTAGCTATTAATAAGACTAGGCCTAAGGTATTCAGGACTATAAATTGATGCATTAGCAACATAGGCCTACATCTTCAGTGGCCATTGGATAAGGAAGAAGAGCATACTTTAAAAAGAACAGGCTAACTAGAGCAGTGCAGGTTTGGTGTGGACAAAGGAATTATTGTCATGTTATATTGCTGCATAGACTAACTGTCTTGACTCTCTGTATTGATGTGTCTAAACTATAGGAACACATTCAGTGTTCATTACTGAGGAATGTTGTTTATTTATCTTACCTTAGTGATTGTGAAATGAAAAGCACGGTGCAAACAAGCTCATTCTGCACAGTGTTGTTTTGTGGGCATTACACACAACAATGCTTCGTTTGTTTAGAATGCTCACTGTTTTGGGCAAACAAAATGGAGGGCCAGAATGCCATTGTTCAAACAAATGCAAAAAAAAAGTTTAGAGTGAATAGTCTCAGCTGTGTTATCCTGGCTGAATTCCATTGTTTTTCCTCTAGTCTTCATGCTACAGTGGTCATCTTTTGAAGGGTCTACCTTGGTGCTGTGAAAAGTGTTGTTGGTGTCTTTGTGCTGAAGCCACTACTGAGAGCATCTCAGCAGGCATAATTGCATACTGGCGTGAAAGTGACAGTGAAAAAAGTGTCTCTTGTCTTTGTCCCAGAAAAAAAGTGGCATCACGCCAGGGAGGACTGGTCTCTTTCTGTGAATAGAGAGAACAAAAGTGTACTTTTCTCTATAGACCAGGCAATGCTTGGAATTAATGCCTATCTATTCTTGAAGTACAAGCAGTCCCAAGTGTTCTCTTAGTGTTATAACTATGTTTTGACAATTATGATGAACAGGAATTATTTGGATGGCTATCCTCTGTTGTCAGAGAAAGGGACACCTGTTTCCTTTGTGCAATTCCTTTGAAGAACAAAGCATGCCGTGCATGAACAAATTCTGTTCAAACCATGCATGTAAGGATATACTGTCTTAAAAAAAAGAAAACAGGGAATATCTATGTGGACTCAGGAGTGTGTGTGATGTATGTCAAACAGCTGGTTTCTAATGGAGAATAGAGAGCTCATGTTTGTTTGGGCCTGGCGGCTCAGTTGTTTTGCTTTGAGAACTATGGTACTGCATTCTATAAATGTACCCTGGTGCCACCACAGACACAGGAAACAGGAAACGGTCTCCATACACCGTAGCTCTCAGGGACCATACACTGATAAAAGCTCCAGGTGGATGTGAACAGCAGGACACTGAAACTATCTGTGATTTGTCATTTGATTCTTGCTGTTGTTATGTTATGTGGTGACCAATTTTATGGTAACAGTTTAAGGGTTTAATGGGGGTGGATCAAAGGCTTTCTCCATATTGTACAACATGTCTTTCTGGAACACTGCATTTTCCTTATTGTTCTGTCACTGTCCTCTCCCTCTCCCAATAGATGTGCACTCCAGCAAACACGCCAGCGACGCCACCCAACTTCCCGGATACCCTCACCATGTTCTCACGCCTGAAGGCCTCGGAGAGCTTTAACAGTGCGGGCAGTCCCCGGGGCTCCATGGCAACCTCCCCGCCTCCTCAGGTCAGCTGGGCCATGAGCCCCCCAGCCCAGAGCCCACAGGGCTTGTGGACTGCAGCAGGGCCCCGGGCCCCCCAGACCGCCACTCCACCACCACCGCCGGGCTGGCCCGCGGCCGTGGCCCAGCAGGCCGCTCCAGAGCAGATGGTCACCATGATCATGGAGGCCGAGAGATGAGGGCCAGCGGCAGGGAGATCACACACTAGCGGGATGGGGAAGCGGGAAATGGAGCCAGGACCAGAGGAGATGGGATGGAGAGCTATCTTTTGTAATGTGGATACGCACTGAAAAAGAAGGAGGAGGAGAAGACAAACCAGTATATGATGGGTGGGATGGGGAGGGGAGGGGGGTGGCAAAGGACATGCACGACTGATGGGACATACACAGGGTGCCTCAATGCATAGAAGAACATCTTGTTATTGTTCCTTTTTTGTTTCGCTTTGGTTTTTTATTTGTTTTTTTTTGTTTGTTTTTTTTCCTAAAGTATGAAAAAAGAGAACAAATCCGATAGTGATGATGGACTGGAGATGACTCCTCTGGCACACTGCATGTGGACTCTTGCGTTGTTTGTCTTGTCAGCTTTTCTCCCACTACTGAGTGCACAGCATTACATGACGGGGTGTGTCCTCAGCCTTTTATGTTCACAAATATTTTCAAGGTGAAATCATGTGCTGTGTGTGTGTGTGTGTGTGTGTATGTATGTGTGTATAAGCAAGAGAGAGTCATTGACATCATCCACATATAAAATGTCTCCAATTGCAATGATACAAAAGGTCTAGTTTTCATTTGATTTTGTGGGCAATTGGAAGTCGAGTCTCCCCAAAATGTCCTATACAATTGGCAAAATAAGATAAAAAAATCTGACATCACTTGTTACTGTGAGGACCTTAGTAAAATGGGCCCTTCTTCCGTTTGAGGTGATATGGCTTGTATTAATTAGTAGCCTAAACAAAAGGTTAAGATAAATATTATTTGAAGCACTGAAGGTTCTGATGTATTTTTCATTACACATTTTTTCATTTTTCACATTTTTAAAGTTAAATTACCTGTTGACAACTTTGTATGACCATTGAAACCACTTTCCACAATATTTGTGGATGGCCTTCATTAATTTATCAATGTTCTGTTTGTGACAATAAACAAGGTGTACATTAGGTGTAGCTGACTCAGTGCTTTGCTTTGGTAGGTTGTCTCACTCTCTCAGGAATCTACTTCAAGGACAGAAAGACACAAGATATGCAAAGACAAGAACGGTCTTAAAGATACTGATGTGATATGAAAGATAAAGATGTTCCTTTTTTTATTGCACACATTTGCCTGGACTTTGACACGTCATCTTTTGCTTTTCTGTTCTCGAAGGAATTCCATTTCATCCCTGAGTATTTCATGATTCACTTAGTTGCAGCAGTGACTAGCTAATAATTTAACTTAAAGTGTCCCAGGATTCAGTTATTACTGCTTTTGCTCCTAGTGCTATTTTAACCACTGCTGTACATAGATGTTTGTGGCTCCATGTATCCTTTCAATGTAAGAACTTACGCGTGTAAAATCAGGTCCATCAGTTACATTTTATTAGCAATATGCAGGAGTAGGTGTGAAACATGAAATGCGAATGCGAATCTTTGAATGTGACTGGTGAACTGTGAAACGCATAAGTACTCTATTGTGTGTTGTCACCACATGCCTGTTCTGTCAATACAACTACTGAGTCAGAAAACAAAGAGAACAACATAAACAGGGATCCAGAAGTGGGTCATGGACTGGGTGTACCGTGTGTCCTTAAATCCCTTCTGTCTCCTTAGCACCACTTGCACATAAAAGACCTTTGAGTTTTCAGACACTTACTACAGCATGCCCACGCCTGCCTTTGTCACCTCAGCGAGGGCGTGCGTGTGTGTTCAGTTTCAGTGTTTACAAAGCGTGACGGTGTTTGCAGGCGGTTGCCAGGTTGAGCAAGGGCAGACGACAATGGGCTGGGCACCTCAACAACAGACCTCCATTTAACACTGTGTCCATAGCTGGTAGATCTCTGAGAAATGAAAACTATGCATTTGTCTCCCACACTCCATGTTTTTACTCCACACTGGAGAGCTGTTTGCATCCACTCTTCCTTCATCAGCCTGGGTTTTTGTCCCTGTTGCACACAGCAGGGTGCGCGATTTGTTGCTCTTGGCTCCTGTGATGGATGAGCATATGGTTGTAATTAAAAAAACAATGTCAGTGATGATTCTAGTGTGCTTTAGTAGTGCCATAGCTTTGTGTGCTGGCTAAAGAAGAAACAAGAGAAAAGTGGGGTTAAGGGCCACAGTGGGGAACGAATGAAACTGTGCTTCCATTGGAACCCTTACAGGTCAAACTGGACAATTATGTATCAATTTAATCAGTCACTCTACAGTTGCCTCTTTCTCAGGGCTGCAGTGCTCAGCTGGCTAGGAAAGAATAGAATAAGCTTGCAAAAAATTCTGAAATTATGCATAAGGGTTAATCTTTCCCTTGTTAAAATAACTGATGATTGCACAGAACGAGCACAGTTGCTGTTTTAAGATGTCTTATCTGTTTTGTTCTCCCTCTCTCTTTTCTGGCAGTGTTTCTGCAGTCCTGCTCATTACATAACAGTGCCTGTGTGCCGCATCGCTGCAGTCTGGTCCAGCCTGTCATGCCTGTCTCTGCTCTGCCTGTGCTTACTCACTCGGCCCCTCTCTCTCACTCTCACTCTCACTCACACCAGAGCTCTGAGAACATGATGTCCTGATTTAAGAAAACAGACGTGGAGCACACCCTGTGCGCTAGAAGTGACTCCTGAGTGCTAGCCCCCAGTAGTTACTAGACCTTCCTTTCAATGCTGCTGGTCTGTTACTACACCAAACACTGACCATTAGAATAAGACAGAGCTCTGGAACGGTTCTGGAATAACCTGTGTGGAGGGGACACGTAAGATTACATCACGCTGGGAGTTTTGGAATGCTTTTTCTAACTTAGGAAAATACAACTGCACCTTAACACTGCAACCAGCAGCAATGCAAAAAAAGATAAATGAGCTTTGCATTGGAAAAAGGATTAATGGCTCTATGCTTGCAATTGTTTTATGCAAGCCCCCAGAAAAAAAGATGTCTCCTGATCATTATTTGTTTGTGTAGAGCTTTTGGTAAATCTTTCTAACTGGACACTCTTTCTAACTGGAGACACTACAGAAAAGAACTGAAATGAGATGGAAATAAAATGTACACTAACGTAATATAGAAATCTTTTTTTTTTAGTAAACAAAGTTTACATCTGCCTCAGTTAATAGTGCTGAATGTGTATTGAAATGTTTGTATGAGTGTGCTAATGTAGTCTTGTTTTTTTTTTTTACCTTCTCTCTACACACTGCCATTTGTTCATCTGAAGTCTGAATCTGACACAGGCTATAAGTAATTTTCAGAAATCCAGAGGACAATCTTTAGTTGTACTGACAGCATGTCTTGCCTCAAGACACTAACAGGTGTTTGCTTTGGCCCCACATCAGAACTTCTGTTCATTTCTTAAAGGGGAAATCCAGTGTGAATCAATCCATAGCCCTCCTGTGCTGTCTGTAAGAAAAATAATGAGAAAATTTAATACAGCATAGACAGAGTAGCAAACCGGCAGCTAACAGAATGGGGCATAGGAAAATGACACTGAAAGTGAATTTCTGTGCCCCATTCAGTTAGTGTTAAGTACTGATTCAATATTCAGTCAATATTGCAGTCTATTTTGTCTATGTTGTATCAAATTCCCTCATTCTTTTTTTCTCACAACAGCACCTATTGAGTTCAAATAGGGCTATGGATTGATTCACACCGGATTTCTCCTTTAAGGAAGGAGGCCCCTGGACCAACCAGCCTGTTTGTTGGCATTGGAAGGACCTGCAGCTGAACAGGAAGGATGTCTTAGTCAGCATATGAAGACTGTTAGAGGAATTACCTTAATAGCAAATTCCATTACTGCATCTTGTTTCACAAGGCTGAGTACAGGCTTTTAATATTACGCTCCAATGTGTGAAAATACATGAGTTACGCGAGTTATCTACGTAGGAATGCAAATATTCTTAGAAATGTAACGGTTTTGCACACACACACAGCTTAAAATAACTGGAAGCTGGAAAATGACCACATTCCTGAAGAATATAACCATTCCACAGCAATACCTTCTAAGGTCAACTGGACTGTGCCAAAAATGTAACCAGCAGGGGGAGACAAATCACATATTTATCCTCTCACCATGATTATGCAATCACAAGTAGCATGGCTGGTTGCTAACACCTTAGAAGCACTATGGTAAGAATGATATTTAGAACATTTTGTAAGATATATGTTTGGTATTGTTTCTAACTGCTCTGATCTGTCATTGCATCATAACCACAGAACTTAAAAATCATGAACAGTGTTCTCCACACAGTATAAAAAAGTCCAAACTGAGATTTATAAAATGAGGTAAATTAGATTTATATCGAAAGTTCTTGAACAGGGCTTTCTATGGGCAAAATGACATGAATAAATTCTGAATAAGCCTACTTAACACTGATGTCAATCTATGTTGTTTTTTTTTGTTAAAGAAAAAAAAAAGTTCCATCCTGGCACAGCCTCCCTCAACTCTTATCCAGCTGCATCAAAAGATCAGTCTGAAGACATGGGATGCCAGCCTCTCTGGAAACACCTCAGCCATATGGCTGCTAATCTATGCTATCTCCACTTCACATCACTCCCGTTGGCCAAGCCAGAGGTCTGACTCAGCATAATAAAAAGTAGGTTTTACTCCTAATGCCACTGAATCCATAGCTAAAGCTGCATAAGCGTGGGTTATTTTTTACATACAATTCATAAGTTAGCTTATGTATTAGGCATAGTATATCATATTATATGGATCCTTCCAAGAATTCAATTCCACCATTTCACTGATATCTTAGTTCAATAAAATGTCAGTAGAAATAAAAGGAAAAAAAAAACACTTGCCATCAAAGATGCCATCAACAATCATTACAATATTGTGTTGTAATAAGTGTTTACACCCTATATTTAATTTACTGCAATATTCATGTTTATGTACATGTATGTTGAATATTTGAATGAATCACTTGAATGTTTTCTCTGAAATGCTTTTATAATGGAACAAGAGATTTCAACTGACAAGATCTTTATACAACAGCAGAGTCACAGAGAAGCTTTAAGAGAATGACGGAGTAGGGAAGCCTTGGATGAATGAACTCCATTTTGAGTGTGGCTGAATTTTCTCCTTCACAGTCAATGGCTTGGCAATCTCTAGTATTAGCTGTGGGCAGAACTGATCTTCATGAAGGCGTTATACCTTTTGTCATAAGCAAATACTCTTGATTTCAGAATGCTTCAGACTAAATGTATGCTGTAACATAGAAATAAGCAGAGCCTGGTGTATCTCCACGCATAACACTTTTCAGTGTCATCAGTGTCAACTATTTCTGAATGGTTATAGCCACATGTCAATCACTATAATGCCTTAGGAATACTTCATACCCCTTTAAGAGTGTGCTGATGCTTAACAGATACAGACTTTAAGTAAAGTGTTATCCTTCACTCTTTGCTGTTCATGCACACAATGTGTTCACACACAGTAAGTTATAATACATCTTATTGATGTATCTCTGTGCCACTATCTCACTGTATTGTTATGGCTGTGTTGCAGTTCTCCTAAAGTAAAGCCACTTCCGTTGACCGCATGAACATGTCCCTAAGGCAGCTTTCAGCACACAGTCCTCTTGCAAACACGTGGAGTCCTCTTGACTGTTCCTGCAGCATCCAAGCAAGGCCAGGCATCAGCCGACACATTCTCTTTCAGAGCCTTAACAAACAAACAAACAAACAAAAAACACACACTCACACACAAACACATCTCTAGGAGATAGCTTCAGCTCCAGGCCTTCTTGTGTTCTGTTGAGGTGACAACAACAGTGGTGACGTCACAGACTCTAATCACATTTCACTGTGTGAAAAAGGGCATAGTTTGTTTGGGGTGGGCGGATGAGGAGACAAGAGTCTTAAGCCCTACTGGGGGCAGAGAGGGCATGTATGGTGACTGGGAGAGGTCAGTGCTTCTCCAGGGCTTTAGTCAGCAAGTCGTTGAGTCGGGAGATCATAGGCCTGGGGTCGTCGTTCAGACCTGCAGCAATCATAGCGTTGTCGTAGATCTAAGGGACGAGCAAGGCATGCTTGTATAAGATTCAGCAAGTGTGCAATGTCACAAACCACATTCAAAGAAATCCTAAGGTAAGGATGTCACTGATTGCCTTGGTTAGATGGCTGACTGTGGGACTTTTTTCATTGGGCAAAAGCCTGTGATGAAAGCAGCATCAAAGACTTTTGACCAACAAAGTCTCCTTGCCCGACAGAAACCATCTCAGCATGTTGTCACTATTTGAAAGCAAACCAGTAACACATAAAATCTGACTCCAAGGGGCCACCGTACCTGCTCCAGAAGCAGCTGTGCCAGCTCAGAGTTGGAGTCTTTCAATGTGTGCAGCTTCTTGATCAGATCGTGACTTTAAAGACAACAATTAAAAAAAAAAAAAAAAAAAAAAAAAAAAAAAAAAATATATATATATATATATATATATATATATATATTATATATTATATATATAACCATAAATAAATGCTATTAGCAATGTAAAGTAAGACATATGCTAGTTACTGTCTTGACAAACTGTCAACATAAAATTCTCTTCTCTTCTACTGAAGTAATTCACAAATGTAAGGCGCAACTGCGCGCATGCACACACACACACGGGCACACACACGCACAGTAAAGTGTCTATTAATCTATTATTACTTTTACAAATCTATTACTAATCTACTACTACTACTACTATTACTACTACTACTACTACTATTATAATAAAGATATCGGAACATAGCGGAAGCTAACTGAATGCTAACTCCTGCCGGTGTGCTGGGGTCCTTACCCAACGTTGATCTCCAGAGTGGGCTGAAGAATCTGTGCCCGCTCCTCTGCACTCCTCGCAAGCTGCTGGGTGCGCAGAAAGTGGCGGGCAGCGCCCATCTCCAGCACCGTGATCATGGCCGGGTGTGTGTCCAGACGGGGCGTCACCTGAGGAAACACACACACACACACACACACACACACTTTGCATAAACGTCACGCTACTGCTTACTTACACTTTGGAGACAGACACCACAAAAATGTCTACTTTTAGGACACACAAGGGCAGAATATTAATTATTATTATTATGATTTTATTATAAAAATATAGAATAATATATAATTTATTATAATTATGATTATTTATTAATATCACACCATCAGAAGTTTTACAATTTATGCTCAATTTCTCCACCACTAACAACTTCTACTAGCAGCAAAACACAATTACGAATGTAGCACAGTAAGTGTGCTTGTGTGCAGAGCCTTGCAGCTACCTTTATGTTGGTCACGCGGGATCCCAAAGCGTTCCTCATCCAGGCCATTAGATCCTCTGCTTGCTGTTCTGTTAACTTCTCAGATGCTGAGACAGACAGACAGAAATTCGGTAGGTTTTGAGTCATCTTGCACACCGCCACATAACACTGTGTATACAGCGGCCACACATGGTACAGGATGGTATTACAAAACAGCAAGCCTGGTGCAAGCTGGTTTGCCTGCTAACTTCAATGGCTGTCTGAACAGCATGGATCATTTTAAAACAGCTAGAACACCTTAAGTGCTTGTTCAACATCATGAAAGATCACTGAAACAGAACCTTTACCTGGCTTGCTGTCCTGAAACTTCTCCTCTTTGTAGTGGTCCACCACAATGTCCGTTTCCACTGAGATCAGCTTCTTCTTGTCAAACTCCCGCAGGTGGAGGAGGGTCAGCTCATCAAACTGCTCATAGCAGAAGAGGACCTGAGAGAGGACAAGGAAACATCACAGACAGCAATTAACAGAGACAAACATACACAAACATACACAAATTTGTTGTACTTAAGCATTACTTGGCATTAGCCAATTGTTTCTTTCAGTAAACATAAGCCTACCAGTCCCATATACTCTCCCCCATACTCATATAATTTCTAAGAATGAAAGAGGACTTTTAGTCCACTGTCCACTGTGACAGACATCACTCACACTGTGTCACCACCCCCCCCACACACCGTCAACCAAGCAAACACGCAAACGCAAACACACACACGCAAACGCAAACACACACACACACACACACACACACACACACACACACACACACACACACACACTCACCTCCATGTTCTTCTGTTTCATGGCCTCAAAGTAGGGCGAGTGCTCAGCCAGGTGGCGGTTTGGGGCACAAAGGTAGTAGATGTTGCGGGTGCCCGCCTGC
Source organism: Tenualosa thibaudeaui (assembly GCA_027481765.1). Taxonomy (NCBI): domain Eukaryota; kingdom Metazoa; phylum Chordata; class Actinopteri; order Clupeiformes; family Clupeidae; genus Tenualosa; species Tenualosa thibaudeaui. The sequence goes on from JAIFZK010000024.1 coordinate 13,047,974, forward strand.
ATACGGGTAGAGTACTCCATCAGGCTGGTCTGCTGCCCAGCAGGCAGCGCCGAAGACTCAAAGCGCAACAGCTTAGCAATGTCCTCCTGCGGAGATCAGAACCAGAACACAGAGGAGAGGAGAAAGCAGATTAAAAAAAATAAACATTTAACTATGACATACAGCAAAGGAACAAGAACAATGTAGATTTGTGAGGTATAGCACTAGAAAGGAAAGAATTTGAACTTAAAACTAAACTGAACAAAAGGTAAAGAAAAGTAATACAGGAGACTCATAAATTTTTGAAAACGGCAACAAAAAAATGACAAGAAACAAAGGCAGTAGAAAGGTTCTGAGAGGCAGAGCTTCAAATCTTAGGACACTAAGATGACAGGGTGCCAAGAAACAATGATGACAATGATGACTACTACAGTGATGCCACCATGCTTGCCTTGACATCCTGCTCTGCTGTGGTCACGATGCCCTCCCTCATGAAGAGGCCGTAGTCGTCAAAGAAGTGGGCATACTTTTCCGGCTCCTTCTTGCTCTGGTCCAGGAAGAAGCGGATCACACGCTGCTGAAGGACATCCCGCAGTTTCCTAAGAATAATAATAAAAAAAGAACAGTCCAGTTCATTCCACTAAAATAGTTTTTTTATGGCATCTACATCTCATCTAGAACTTTCTAGATGAAAACAGTCAGTGTGTACTGCTCAGTCTTTACCTGATGAGGGCGCTCTCCTGAAGTAGTTCTCTGCTGAGGTTCAGAGGAATATCCTCACTGTCCACCACACCTACAAGTACATAATGTACAGAGAACAGGTGTAGGTGTAGGCGTGTATGTGTGTAGCATTTTCCACTAAATATTTAGGACTCCGTTTCAACTCTGGAACACAATTTAACTTGAAACATACTGTGCTGACAGCTCAAGTACTGCAAGGGCCATTTTGCTGTATTTGACAAAACAACGTTCATCTACAACAAGAACTGTGTCTCTACAGACAACTGTATCCATAACATGACGAAAGCCTGCACTGACCAAAACCGATTCTAACTCCATCTCAGATTTCCATTCCTCTCAAAACCTTTCTGAAATAATCCCCAGTGATATTTTAATGTCATAGCACATGATGTGGATTTAATTGTTTCATTTATTATAACAATATTTGACACATTACTGACAAATTGAACTAGTTCTCCCCGCTCTGAGAGCAGCAGGGACTAGGCTAAACTCACCTCTGAGGAAGCGGAGCCACTTGGGCAGGATGTCAGTGGCTTTGGTCTGAATGAGAACCTTGCGGCTGTACAGGGCCACACTGGAGCCCATCTCACGACTGACGTCAAACATGGTGGGCTTCTGTTCAGGCAGGCACACACAAGCAAACATCAAAGTCAAGGACACACAACCACTTAACCGCCTAAACATGGTCTTGACAACACACACAAACTGCAGAGTCCAGCGCAAACAACACCCGTATTGGTAACACTTTCTATTTGATATTTGGGAAACTCACCACTTTACTTATTGTATGTAATGTTGCCTTATTAATTTTTATAATTATGCAATTATGTGATCATCTCAAGAGTTCTCATTGAGCACTTGTAACACTTCATTAGTTAACATGAGGAATTGGGTATATAAAAGGACAGATAACAAATTAAGCTTTATCAAGCTTTGTAATAATTCAAGTTGTAAATGTTTATAAGATAACATTAGAATGCCTTATAAGTCAAGAGAATATATAATACACTAACACTAATATTAGTCATAACACTTTATGAATGCATTATAACCCTTTAGGAATTTGTTTATAATGTTTTATGAATATTGGGTTCATGGAAAGTGTTACCAGTATATTAATCTGAGGAAAAACAGAGAAATGTTACTTTAAATGTGTTAAGCAACAGCTAGTATATGCATAATCAGTAAATACTGTAGTGCATCTTGCTTGTATAATCAGTCAATACCATATTGTGTTTTGCATATTGCTTGTATAACCAGTCAATACTGTAGTGTTTTGCACATCACATTTATAATCAGTCAACACTGTATTGTGTTTGCATATTGCTTGTATAATCAGTCAATTCTGTATTGTGTTTGCATACTGAGTGAATATTTTTCTGTGTTGATTCTTCCCTAATACCCATTTCAGACCTTTACCCAGCTGTACAGCACAAAATGCCTAATGAATAATGAATAATGCCCAAGTCAGATGTGCAAGCCGTCTCTGGCCTCACCATGTCGGGCACGTAGAAGATGCTGCGAATGTTGAGGGGTGCGTCAGCGCGGTAGTGCAGGGTATAGCGAGGTTTGTCGTATGCCTGCGCCACAAAGCGGTAGAACTCCTCGTGCTGCCACTCGCTGATCTCTTTGGGGTCCATCATCCACAGGGCCTGAGGAGGCAGAGGGGGCACAATCAAGGGTGGCTTTGCATACAAGACAGGACAGCATGCAACACACAGTCTGCTGGGTTCAGTGCAAAACAGTAGTGGCCTCAGTGTAACATTGTAGTAAGTAGGTATAAGACCATTTTTGCTTGTTTTAGACAAATCTGGTACTCTCTTAAACCTCACAATATGAGTTCCTACAGAATGTCACTAAGACCACGGCATGCAATAGATGAGCAGGCAGGTGCCACAGAGCAAAGGGATAGACATCAGCTTCCATTAGTAATTATGAGAAATGGATAAAGAATGGACCGGGAGAGAGGAGGAAGACAATAGGAACGAGGAGAGCACACAAGTGGGGAAGGAAAAAAAAACAACAACAACAAAAAAAAAAACACTTGGTCTACCTGCAGGGTGTTGAGTCTTCGTCCATTCAGGTAAATTGGAAAACTGACAAAGTTGCTGTACTTGGTGACCACCTCTGCAATCACAGACGCCAAGAACTTAGGCTCAAGCACGGCAAAATTAGACAGCATACATCAGACAGCACTAGATCCCATCCTTTTGTTTTGAGTGATGCAAAAAGCACCAGAGCCTGCAAACTGACCTTTGACCCTGTCTTCAGCAGAGAACTCCTTGCAATCATCTTTAAGGTGCAGAACTATCTTCGTGCCCTGGCGAACTCCAGTGGCCTCTGCTATTTCAAACACACCAGACCTGGAGAGGTAATGACATACATACACGCATGGAACATTACACATCAGTATGCCACACTCACACTCTCACTCACACACACTTCACTATGAGCATTATCAAACGTTTTCTTTTCCATCACACAACACTGAGGTCTGGCAGAAATTTCCACCAAAGAGGAACTTTCTGCTAATAAAAAGAAGATACCATGTATAGGAACACACATGTCTGAACATAATTCAGATTAAAAGCACACTCTGAATAGGAACACATGTGTGTGAACATAATTTGGATTAAAAGTACACTCTGTGTAGGAACACGTGTGTGTGAACATAATTCAGATTAAAAGTACACCCTGTATAGGAACATATGTATGTAAACATAATTAATATTAAAAGTACACTCCTGGGTAGTAAATGTGATGGGGGGTGGGGGGGGGCATTTCATGAGCAATTTACTTGTTAACAAAACCCCTGGAGAAATTAGTGACAGTGCTTCAAACTCCACTGTCTGTTGCCAGTATAGGGGATGACTTTTCTCTTGTTCTCTCTAGAAAACTCAACCTTTTGGCAAGTGGTCTTGCAGCACTGATAAACACACTTTACCTCTGGTTTTTAGCCTAAGGAGTGTACATTTACAAGCTGTATGCCTTGCTCACACATAAACTAACTTTAAACATATACACATTCTTTAACCATTATGTTGTATAAACAACACTGAGCCTCATTCACCATTCTTACAAAGACATTAAAACCCACTTAGGCAGTTTTTAAGAAGATTTGTATTCACCAATACACAGTTTTAAATGGGACCTTTAGAACAAATTTAAGAAAATTCTTGGGAAGATATTGGTGGATTCACTTCTAAGTATGGTCATCGTACCCATCTGAGGTCCATTTGTATCCCGGAGTGCTGGGTTCTGCAGACTGGGAAAACACCTCCACTTTATCGGCCACCATAAAGGCGGAGTAGAAGCCAACCCCAAACTGGCCAATGATGGAGCTGCTAGCCTCAGCCTGGTTCTGCAAAGCATCCAGGAAGGCCTGAGGGAAACAGACCACCACAAAGGGTGGGCAGAGAGAGAGGGAAGGAGGGAGAGAGGCAGAAAGAAAAAGAAAGCAAGAGACAGACAGAGACAAACACAGACAGACAGACAAAAAGTGAGCAATTCATAGGTTAGATGATGGGGAAAAATGAGAAACGACAACAATAACAACATCTGTAGACTAGAGAAAGTCTGGAGAAAGCTCTTGGAAAGGCCACATACCTTAGAGCCAGAACGAGCAATGGTCCCCAGATTAGCCACCAGCTCCTCCTGGTTCATTCCGACTCCTGTGTCCTAACATTGACAACACACACCAGGAATGATAACTAACAGAGGGACATCACAGACAGCATGAATACAAAAACACAGAATACTGATAACACAATTTAATAAGAAATCTGGTATAAATCAATCCATAGAAGTACTGTCAGTAGGAAAGACAATGAGAAAATTTGATGCAACATAGACCAAATAGTGAACTGGCAGCTAACCCTAACTGAACAGAGCACAGAAACTCACTTTTACTTAACATAACATTAGCTGCCAGTTTGCAATTAGGCCTTTGTTTGTATTTTTTTGTTTGTTCATTTCCCTACAGACAGCACTGTGACCATACAGTGTAGGGCCACAATGGGAACTGAAGCATTCCATTTCTGGATTAGTGTGTGCTGCAGAAATTAGCTTCCACTAATTTCAATAGCATTTGTAGACCTTTTAAAATACATGTGGTAACTTATTAAAGCGGTACCAGACAAGCCTGCGATTCTTTTACCACTGGAGCACCCCTACAAACGCTGATTTTATTAAAAAAAAAAAAACGCATTGTACATTCTCATCTCAATCCATGTGGATCTGTTTGCAAACCAAAGCACAGGAACTTGTGATGGACCTGTGGTGGAGTATGTTCTATGACAAGGTAATAAACACAATTTGTTTTACACAACCCACGTTTTCAAATCGCAAACTCTTGTCTCTGCGTGATTAACTAATTGGCTGCCAGCCATTTTCAGGGCAGAGAGCCCAATACTACCACCGTTTCGGAGTGTCTTGACGGATCTTCCCACAGAACCCACAGAAAATTACATTCTATGACTATATAAACACAGAAACTGCCAATAAAACTAGACAAAACAAGCTTTTTGTGAAAGGAAACATTTCAACCACAAGAGTGTGTTTGACAGCAATTTTTTTTTTGCTTTAGTGGCACTTCAAACATCTGCAAAGTGGTTTCTGATTCTCTGCTGCTTCCAGTCAATCCAGAACCACGATTCTGGGTCAGGTTTGCTAAATTCATGGTGCAGAAATGTCTGTTGCTGGTGAAACACGTCCTGGATTCTCTCTCTGCTTGGCCCAGGTTGATCTCCAATAGCTTTCCACAATTGCGACATTACCCACTGTGACTGTGACGCATACTCTATTCAAGAGTGAGCTTCACCGACTTGCGTCTCACCGGCTCCATGTTCTTCCCTCATCTCAAACCTCTCTTCTCCTACAGTCTATACACATCTCCCATCCAAAGTGGCACTGCTGCCACCCATAGGGTCAGTTCGGGGGTCTCCCAAAGGCAGCTGCTAGCCACACTGCTGACTGTGTGTGTGTGTGTGTGTATGTGTGCGATCTAAGCACTTACCTGGATAGTGAAGGTGCCTTTGACAGAATCGGTCTGCAGGTGGATCTCCATGGCAGCAGTGTCCCCACCACCAGTTATCAGACGGTGTCTGAGCTTCTCAAGAGCATCGCTGCCATTGGAGATGAGTTCACGAATAAATACCTAGATGAGCAACAACAAAGACCATAAACAGAGTTATCTTAAAAAAGAAAAACTCAAGTGATAACCACCAAGGCATTCTTCTGACACTGCAGTGAAATTTTGCCATTTCATAAAGGGTGATGAAAATATATACAAACAATTAATGTACAAACCTCTTTCTCAGAGTACAGAGACCTGGCAACAATGTCCAGGAGTTTTTTCGTCTCTGCCTGAAACTCATGCTTGGCAAAGGTACCTTTAGGAAACAAACGATGCTATTAAATGAACGAACTATTAAAATAAAGACGCAGATGTGCAAACTTAATCGACAGAGAAATTATATTACTGACAAACACATGATATTACTGACAAAATCTCTAGGGTGCATTCGCCTTCACACCTTGAACGTTCTCAGTGTTGCTTATGATGGTGTGCAAAGGCTCCTCTTCAGCGCTCTCCGCCTGCTGAGTGCTGTAATATCGCTGAGTCTTCGCCACATCGGAGTGGGCGGAAGCCCAGAAGTTGGGCCTCGAGTGGTAGTGATGTTTTCCGACTCGACCATCATCTGACAGGTTCAGACAACAGTAATGCATTACTATTACATTACTACATCACTATTACTCTAACATGTACAATTTCCGTTAAGAATGCTACATTTTGCTCTTTTTGCAATGTTCTCAGAATCAAGAGAGCACCTCACAGACCAGGGTCAACTGTCTCAACGCGACCCTTTGCAGTGGGTTGCATCAGCTGTCATAAAGAATCTGACGGTTAACAACATTACTCTGAAGATTACTCTGCTCTCTTCCAAGGTCAGTGCATTCGTTATATTCATACTCATACATGAGGCTGACGTTGCAGTTGCATTATTTTAGCTACATTTTACCATAATTTAATCAGAAAGTTGACAGTATGCTTAAACTAAACGTTAAAGCATTCAGCAGTCCACAGCGCCAATGTTACCTGCGTTAATCGTGGCTGTCAGAACTCGGCTTCCAGATCCTCGTCCAGAAACCAATAATCTCGAGCTGACCCGCTGAGAAATTCCTGCAGAATATTTCATTAACGTTAAACACCGGGACATCTTTACAAGGAATGTTTGACCTATCCAGCGTGTTCAGCTAGTATGCGACAACAGCAACTCCTAAGACCCTACGCTCATTGATGACGTTTTAAGGTGTCCAGTGGTTTGCCTGAAAGAAAGACTAGTGGGGCTACGAGTGGGTTTACTTCAGTGATTTTGCATGGTATGGCACGAATTCAAAGCAACCGTCAATACTATAGCAGTGAACATTAATTTACGATATAAAGATCCGTTTTGTAAAAAATACAAACAAACAAACAACCACCTCTCTCTCTCTCTCTCTCTCTCTCTCTCTCTCTCTCTCTGTGTGTGTGTGTGTGTGAGAGAGAGAGAGAGAGAGAGAGAGAGAGAGTGTGTGTGTGTGTGTGTGTTAATTTTAATGGTACAGTTACATTTGGAAAAATCCTTTAGATGTATCACACTATGTCACACTGATGATGTGAAACATCAAAATAGTCGTAACTAGAGGATTTGCTATATGGCAGAAAAAACTGTTTGCACTGCTCACAACCAACTACCCATTTTCTAAATTTTTATAATCATCAATCATAATATATTCATCATGGTGTTCAGTGTTGATGGTGAAAACATTGTAGTAAGTCACACAATGTGTAATAGAGCCTACTTTTGTCTTTCTGGTTTATGATGGGGTAAAAGGAGGCATGGGAAATAACCTTATGGGTGCTTTCATTGCAAGTTAAAGCAGTGCATGCTGGACTTAACCCAATGCATGTTTGCACTATGCCCAGGATTGACTGCTTTCAGACAGCCACTGCATGTGTCCAACACACACACACACACACACACACACACACACACACACACACACACACACACACACACTGTTTCCTCCACATGTTCAAGGACAATCCTTGAAAATGCTCGCTATTGGCTGAGAAATTATCTCTGCCTTAAAAATAACGCCACCTTAAGCTCCAAAACCTTTTCCTTTCCCTGGGATTTTCATCTATGATTAATTGATCTATATGATTATACCATTGTATTCACTTAGAAACCCAATGGCAGACTGACACATTCCCTAACTTCACTCAACCAGCACACTTTGATTTTGATCTATGAGTACCACTGTATTCACTTATAAACTCCTTGGCAGACTGACACTTTCCCTCACTTCACTCAACCAGCATACTTTTTTGATCTATGATTACCATTGTATTCTCTTATAAACCTCATTGCATACTGACGCATTCCTTCACTTTACTTACCGGCACCTTTTGCAATAAGAAATCAAAGACCAAATGCTAATTAAAACCTAGTTAATGTTTTGAATTAATATTTCATGTTCATGACAGTTAAACAACTAGTGACTGGCAAACCAAACCTTCTAAACACGCCCCATAGCCTAACTGCCACTGCTGGAACGTGTGTAGGTGTTAGATGACATCATATTTAACAATGTCAAGTTTTATTTTATTTTGTGGTGATTTTCTACCATGCCCTCAGAACTGTACTTCCTGGATGGCTGATAGGAATAATGTGCCCTTTAGGCTATATGCCATCCCCATTTATTTGATGATGATTATGATGCCATGCCTATTAAGAGGTAGTGGTAAATTGTTACAGTGTTAAATGCCATACTACTTACACCTCCCCTCACTCTTATTTGCTTCTCTTCTCTCTCCCTATGGCACTGTCTTCGAGCCCCAGTGGGAGAGGCAAGGTGAGAATTTCTTTGGTGAAAACAGCTCTTGGAAGAATGATCAAAGGGAATGTCAAAAATGATTACATTGAGGAGAGGCCTTTGCCAATCAATTACACTATTGCTCATGCAAGATACAAGGTTACTAGTTAGATTAGCCTGGCATGCCTTCCTAGCACTTCCGCTTGAATATCATCTCCCTACAGCGTTTGTCTGGATTTGATCCCATTGAGCTTGTCGTCGCAGGTGGCATTTTGACCTGTCCAATCAGCAAACAGAGGGAGGCATTGTGAATGCAGCGCTAGAATGCTATCAGTCAGGGGCTGATCCAATCTTTTTAAACACCTAAAACAAGCAATTGAATCTCACCACTGAATATCCAGACCCTCTGTATAAAACAAAAGTGTAGAGTGAGGGTCTGGCTTAATGCACACACACACAATGCACACACACACAAGAATAATATATTACATAACATATAAATGTGCCTTATTTGTTACATATTAACACCTGTTATCTCCAGCCCCTACCAACCCAACAAATTCTGTCATCAAAAAGAAGCCCACATATACATTTTGAAAATACACATTTACTGCATTTCAAAGTAATACAGACATTTTCTCAGCACAGTGTGGGGTTGACAAACTCAAAATAAAAACAATAACAAATAAAAACAAGAAAAGAAAAAAAAACATTTATCAACCCTGCTCCTGCTGACTGGCCAAAAGGACAGCTGTTAGTGTTGAGAAATTAGAGTTAAAAGGCTAAATGGGGTCAGAGTTCAGATGTTGTGGCAATGTGCAATTGTCCCAGTGGTGGCCTGGAGCTCTCCCTCATGGCCATCATGTCGTGGAGGACTCTCGTCCCCTTTTTCACGAGCGCTCAGCCTTCATCCCATACCACACGGAGTCGCCCTGGGCTCTCCTGACCGCGTGTTCTCTCAGCCAATCAAGACAGGTTGGCAATGTTGGCCAGGAAACGCTGGGCCCACCACTCTTCCAGATCAATGGGCACAAAATCTGCAAAGAAGATTTCAGAAGTCACTTCCATTAGTAACATTTTAACAGTAGCAGTAACAAGGGTCTATAATAAATAGCAAAGTAGCCATTAGACATTAGGTTGTCTGCTGATTAATACGTAAATTGCAGCATTTATGTGGATTATTAGTATTACTTTACTGTCATGCCCTTACATATATTGTCCTTTGCACATAGCACAAGAGGAGCGTTGTAGTCTGACGTGTCCCAGCCTGGGCAACCTCTCAGGCTCCTCCTCCTTGTGTGTTCCCTCCAACTTACCCCTCTCCCTATTTTATTCCAACTGATCACTACGTGCCTACATGTATATTATTACCTATATTAGGTGCCTATAGGTATATGGTTGTCCATTGTGCAATATGTGTCCACATATTTTTGCTTTGTCTTTATATTTATTGTGTTGTATATTGTATTATTGTATATTACTACATGTTTATATGTTAGGTGTACAGAGAACATCTACCGGAGTCAAATTCCTTGCATTTGTAAATATACTTGGCCAATAAAGCTGATTCTGATTAGCCTATTAGTAGTAAATGGTTACCAAAAGTAACAGTGAGTCAGTACTTACAATGAGATTTTGGAAGGTAAAACATCAGCATGCATAGCAACACTATCTGATAGTTGACAGAGATAAAGAAATCAATCATACACAACTGCTGTCAGAAAATATTGCTGTGTAATGAAAAGTAGACGGTTTGGCAATACCTATAAACTACATAAGTAGTAGTTCTATTAACAATAAATGGGCTCTGTGTACGGCAGATGTAAAATCCCAGAAGGACTTTCGTTCAATATGGTCACTCTTTTCCAGTAATTAGCTTTTAAGCTGGTAAACAATTGTGTACGAGCTAACTACGAAATGAACCCTGAACTGGCGAGGAACATGGAGAGCTTAGTTAGGCTTACTTTGCAAAGTAAACTAGCATAACTACACTATACAACTAATAATTATGCCTAATATCAATCTAGCCTACTGTACCTCATAAAAATAGACATTCACCGGAAAAGAGTAACCAGCCAAACTACTAGTCAATGGCTACATTGCTATTTAGAGTATTACTCTTTCGCTTGCTGCTGAAACTTTGACATAATGGAAAGAAGATGGAGGCAACGCAAGAACACTGGAAGTTGGGGGAGGAGAGCAAGAAAAAGAAATAGGAAAGAAATGAGATTAATAGAAAGGGAAAGAAAGAGTGAAAAATAGTGGGAGAGGGAGGGCAAGAAAGAGAGAGTGAGAGAGAGAGAGAGAGAGAGAGAGAGAGAGAAAGAGAGAGTGAGAATGAGAGAGAGCACATTGCACATTCCCACCAAGTCCAGGGAGATCTGTTGAACCCTGTAAACCTCTAACAGGATAAGTTCTCAGGACAAACAGACCTGACCTGCTGCCCTGAAGAGTCTGTGAGAACAGAGGGAAGGCTGCGTGAGACTACAGTAATGGGACCAGTGAGGTCTCCACACAGTTCCTTCACCCACTCACACTCTCTCTCTCTCTCTTCCTCCCTCTCCCTCTCCGTCTCTCTCAAACAAGGTAATTTATCAAATTTCCTCAACAGCAGCTCCTGCAAGCACAATATTACCTGACACCTGCACACAGAGTACAAAAGACTTGGTTGGGACAGGACAAATTAATTTTATGACTGCCCCTGTCCCCACAGAGAACTAGATTTTGCTTGCAAACGCCACATTTGATCACAAACCAGAGAGGCTCATGTGAACTCTAAACATTTCACCAACACCAAGATGTGATGGGAACATTGAAAAAAAGTGATCAGCATATTAGCGAAGTCTCTGCATGGTGTAAAGCTCTGAGCCAAAATCCACTTCAGCAACCTGTTCCTGGATGCACTCTTTCCTTCCCCTAATCGTCACGGAACCTCTCTCAGCACCCTCTCATCTGGATTAATGCCCATTTATCCAGTTATGCAATTAAGGAACTGGAGCATTGGTGTCGGCCATCTGACACCATTGAGTGGGGAGGATGAGTGATGCAGGGAAGAGGAGGACTCACTCTTCAGCTGAGGATTGGGAGTCTTCTCGGAGTACTGCACAGGTCCCAGCCCTGCTTCAGAGTCCCCTGCAGCCACTGCATCTCCCAGTTGTTGCTCCACCTCCTGCCAGGCTACAAACAAAACACAAACGCACACAGGCACATGCAAGCAAGCAAGCAAGCACGCACACCACACACACACGCACACGCACACACATTACTGTGTACCTTTCACAGCATAACATACAGAGGAAAGTGTCTCAATCATCTGGACAAGGCCTCCTTAGCCCTCATAAACACACACACACACACACACATATATACAAATATACAAATACAAATCCTCCCAACAGCTTCTAAAGGGTACCTTTCAGTTCATATGTTCTCATACAGAAAGTTGACTAGTAGCACATGAGAAAGCAACACAGTCTGGTGAACGTGAATGCTTACCTTCATAGACAAACTTGACATTCTCCTCGTGAGAGGGGGTAAATCCTTCAACTTGTGCATCTACTTGTGGAGTAGTTTGTGTGTGGAGTTTCTTCTTGTTTAATCCATTAAAGACAAGCCTGGGAGCAGGGGAGCTAGTGAATGGACAAATCAAATCAAAACAAATTTGTTAGTCCACTCAAATACGGACATGCAAATATCATTGACACATAAATAACATGGTGAATGGCAGGTCTTTAAAGAAGTGATATATCAATTTTCTTTTGGGGCATCTCTGAATCTACATCTCAAAGCCAAAAGTAAAATGTCTTTGAGAATCATAAAATACATTTGAGTGATTATTTTTATTGCGGCAACATTTCATATCCAGATGATTTACTTCCTCACATTTGTTCCACAATCCGGTATATTCACATCATAACAAATACAAAAATAATTAGTTTTACACAGTTTTTATTGACAGGCATGTGAATTTATAATGTCTGCACTAAAAAGTAATAAACTTTCATGGCAATTATAAACCAAAACATTATAATAACTCAAAATAATACTGAAGCATTTTATAGGGTCTAGGGTAAACTATCTTTAATCAAACATTAAAATCAAAGCCTTATTTACTATGTGTGTCTGAAGTCCCTGTTAGTATGAACTTTCTTGCCCCCTAAAAAGGTAATAATTCCATTACAACCATTTTCAGCAAGTGAGAGCATTATTTTCCAGCTAGTCTTCACCTCTGTAAACTTGAAAGATTCAGGTGTCATTACTATCTTTTTAATGTTTTTGAAATCTTACCCCATCCTACTCAAAGTTCTACCTGGTGTTATGGAGGATGTTTGAGCAATTGATAATAATAGATAAAAATGTGTCCGACACACTTATACAAGCTCTATATATCTGAAGGATAACATGTTACAATTTGATATCTCAGAGCCAAATTTTAGGCCATCCTGTTCCACCCTGTTACATTTTACATTGAAGTCTATGGGCTTAACAGGGTGGAATGTGGGACTCGGGATTCAATTAGAAATCTATGCATTCCACCCTTATTAGTCAAATAACTTTTGTAGCTTGAATGTTATCCTCTTTTGTAAGTCCCTTTGGATAAAAGTGTCCGCTAAATGCCTAAATGTAAATGAAATGTTAATGTTTTCATTTGCGAGTCAACGACCTTGACAACATGTAATCTCCAATAGCATTCCATCACTGATAAAACACTAAAAATACTTTATTTTAGCCAAAATGTTGCCACAAAAAGACAATTTGTAAATTGCATGATATTCATATTTGTAAGTAACGGAACTAATCAATCATACACAATATATGCCCAATTCTAACAAAGTCTGCTTCCAGCAATCCGAGGGCTTACATCAGCTACAAAAAGAAGCGTTTGAGCACTTGAACTGTTGGGCTTGCCGTACTTCCTCTCACAAAAACTGCTATGATGACGAAATTACGAAAGGCTTGGAAGACATGCGACCGTGGCAAATGACACTAAAGGAACAATGAATCAGTGTTACTTTCATAATTAACACTTAAATGTTTTACTGTTTTGTAAGTAAATGTAAAAAAGTCTGTTTCAAGATTACGGCAGAAGCTCAGATAAGGTTTAGTTTGCACTAATCAAGAAAAATCTGTTCTAGCTCACGTGGCTATTGAGACATTAGCGTGCAAGTTGTTTTCCTTGGGAGTAGAAAACGTTAACTTAAGAAGGCGCAGTTAAAAATGCTCAGATATTCGTTCATTCTGGTGTCGACCATCTCCGTCTGCGTCTTAGTTCTATTTTACAAGTTTAAAGTGGCAGCGATTCCATGTGCTAGTGTTAGCTCTGTGTAGTTGTTGATCGTTAGCTAATATTGTCACCGGACAGTTACCTAATAACGTTAGCTTCATTCATGCGTAAGCGTTGTGTCGTTAAGTGAATTGGTTCTTTTGTAAACATTTACATTTCGTGATTTTCTTATTCCACATGCTTTAAAATTGAGGAGCACGTTAGCTTAACTGGCTATTGCAGTCGTCAATTTGTTATGGCTATCCATTACACCTCAGCACTGTAACCTTGTCTTGTACAAGGTCACACCTCCTCGGCTCCGTGTCATCATGCATTAAGTTGGATACCCTATAAAACTTAATTATATGTGCATGGAGTGAGCAGTAGGCTTCTGTCATCTGTTTTCATCACCATCAACTTTTTTGATAGACTGCCTGTTCTGACCGAGCAAATGACATTCTGCCTTCACCACAAGTTAGCCGACTAGCATTAACGTTAACCTCCCAGGGAATATGACGTTTGTCACGTTAACCTACTTATCGCTGAAGTTAAAGTAACATGAAAAATCGTTCTTGAAAAGCTTGGGAAAATAATGATCTTTCAAAATGTATGCAGATGCATCTCTTAGCTTCATACTATGCTTGCATGGCAACTGTAACTAAACTTGCCTCAGCAAATAAGCTAACTTAGCCATAGCTAGCAACAACTCACCTTGTCGTTGTCCAAGATGTTTGTTTGTGCTTGAAGTCGTTTATTTTGTTGTCAATCTGTTGGGTTGGACCTTGATTCAAATAAACGTACAGTAACAACAGACACACACACAAGACCCACGTTGGAATGCTTGAATGTGTGGTATTCAAAACTTGGTCAACATCAGCAAGCTAGCACATGTAACCACATGAAGACGACACGTTTTCAAATTCTGATCTAATGCTTATACGTTTTATGGTTGAGGCGAAAGACACAAACCAACTTTTTAAGGTAATGTGTACGCATTCTCAATAGATTAGATAGAATAGACCATATGCAAACATGCACTGGAATGGACATCCTGAGGTCAAGGAGTACACTCACCTGTTCTCCGCTGCGTAACAAGTTTGCTGGGACCCCTTGTTATTGTGTACATCATGTGCTTGAAACCTCTATGCAAAATTCAGTGTGGCACTTTGCAAAGTGTCCAGATACTTGATTGATGTCCAAGTAGGTTGCGCAGCAAAGACGATCAGGTAAAGGCACACAAATATTTCTTGAAATGAGTGTATATCCTGACAGTCCTTGGCACTCGCTTTCTCTGATGGCAGCCACGGTGAAAATTTTATTAGGAATAATATGACGTGATATTGTCTCTGAAGTCGGAGAAGGCCAGTAGCCGTTCCTTAACTCTCAAGCACAAGCGAACGAATGAGACGTTTTTGCAAAACCGGTGTAGGTCAGTCTAGGTTAAAGGCATGGATGGCTCCCGAGAAATAACACATCACTGATTTGTAGAAACGTAGCATATGCCCACTGGTTTGTACCTGCAGAATCTAGAGGAAATAGATGAACTTAGACCCTTGGATCCTCTTGAGGGGTGTTATAGCGACTTCTGATGAAACAGGTACCTTATTCAGTGGGTTATCAAATGCGTCTCTCACGCCGTCCAGAACTGGTCCGCTTCAGTGACGTAGCTACACGCCTCCCTTGAGGTTTTAAAGGGACAGGGTGCATATCAAGAGATGATGCCATACCTTGTGCAACTTGCGATAATAGCATTTCTCTTTTTCATAAGTAGGCCTAGGCAGTAATGTTACGTGGACATGCCTTAAATGTCACGCATACTTTAAAATCTACATGAAATTAGAGATCCCATTGTGATAGTTATAGTCTAAGCGAATTAGGGTTGAACGTGGAAGTAAATAGAACGAAAGCCTATTTGCCATAGTTGGATTCGTCCTGTTATGTACATTAGGGATATCAGGTGCCAAATCTTAACGGTGAAAAAAAATCAGTACCACCAATTTACAACCAATAGGCCAAAATCAGATGTTAAAATATTATATTTTCAAATATGTGCAGAGCTAGTGGAATAATCATCTTCATATCTGGCATACCTGCTACCTATCAAGGATTGATTAAGTACTCAGTGTTGTGGGGTCATAGGTCACAGTATCACTCGTAAAATACAGTGTTTGGGCAAAACCTCCCAAGAAAGTTGAGGGACCTTCATGCATTATAGCACAGTTAAATACAATAAGGCTATATGAGCTCATTAGATGTCACATGAGTTGAGAACTGCCTCATCTTACTCTATTATTTATTCTAGCCTATGTTCTATTGTATGTGACCTGTAAATAATCCTGCTTTCTGTAGGTGAACTTTACCAGTAATGAGAGGGTAATTAAACAGCCTAAACTATATATTTTCTAGAAGTTCAGTATAGTTCAGTATATACATATAGCAGTAGTTTTGGCCCTGACTATTTCTGAACTGTATATTTTCTAAAAACTTACATCATCTTGATGTGGAAAAAGAAAACATATCCCACCTTTCTACTTGGTTTACCATACACACTACATAGTTTTGTTCTCCTTTTGGCATTTGGGCAGAACTAGCCTGGTAATAAAACCAGCCCCTCGTTCTCCACTTTGTTTCGTACAGATGGTCCGGACATTCAGTAGTGAGATTTGATTGCTTGCTGGAGGTGTTTAAGTTTAAAAAGATTTGATCAGCCTTGATTGACAGCTTGCCTTTCTAGCATTGCTAGCATTCTAGCTATGCATTCACAACCCCTTCCTCTGTTTGCTGATTGGACAGGTTAAAATGCCTCCTGAGAAAAAATCTCAATGGGATCAAATCCAGACTAGCACTGTAGCGAGATGATAATTGAGCGGAAGTGTGTAGGAAGGCATGGCGAGGCAAGGACAGACTGTCTATAGAAAGAGGCTAGGCCCAACTTTTTTTTTGTATTCACCTCTCTTTGTCCGTAAGAGGACCTAACCGTAATGTGATAACTACCCTGATTTCAAATTTCTTTCCTGTTCGAGGGTGTGTAAAATTAGTTTTCAAAAAGTTGTGACAATGGGCACAATTCCCACAGGGGTAATTCCCTTGTTTGACTGGATCACATAGTCTGTTTGGGGGAAGTAAGATAGTGGCCCTAACCAGTTTGTTATGTAGGTAGGCAGCTGTCAGAGTGGTTCCCCTGGTTTGACTACAGACACTCACCCACATACAAAATCTAACAGTCCTGAGTGCATATGTGAGTTCAGAATGGTGACAGCTTTGGGATAGAAACTATCCCTGAATCTATTTGTTCTGGCTGTTATGGACCTGAAACGCCTGCCAGATGACAACAGGTTGAAGAGATGGAAACCGGGAATGGTTATTGTCCTTTAGGATGTTCCTGGCCCTGCTGAGACAGCGGGAGTTGAAAATGGTGGCAATTGAAGGCAGAGGGCAGCCAATGATTTTTTGTGCAGTGTTGGTCACCCTCTGCAGGCTTTTTCTGTCAGCCTCTGTGCAGCTGGAGTGCCACACTGACACAGCGTAGGTCAGCATACTCTCAATACTCACACTCTCAAAACCTTAGGAAGTGTAGCCCATGCTGGGCATTTTTGACCAGAGCTGAGGTGTTGGCTAACTCTGAGAGGTCTGCAGAGATGTGGACCCCGAGGAATTTGAAGGACTCCACTCACTCCACACATTCGCTGTTGATGTACAGGGGGCAGGGGCGACTCTGTTCCGCCAGAAGCCAGGATGAGCTCCTTAGTCTTGGTAATATTCAGTGCCAAGTTGTTAGATGCGCACCACTCACCAAGTTTCAGGACCTCATCTCTGTAAACCATCTCGTTTCCCCCTGTTATCAGCCCCAGTACAGTTGTGTCATTGGCGAATTTGACAATGATGTTCTCTGGGTGTGTGGGACTGCAGTCGGACATGTAGAGCGAGTAGAGAAGTGGGCTCAGCACTCTACACTCTAAATCTACACTGGTAAAACCATCTGTCCTCTTAAGCAAAGAATAAGTGGACATAAAAGTCCAATTAGGCAGAGAGCTGTATACTACTCTTTCACTTGTCATTTTAATGATCTTTCACAACCTATCTCTTCCCGATTCCAAGGT
This sequence comes from Tenualosa thibaudeaui, assembly GCA_027481765.1. NCBI lineage: Eukaryota > Metazoa > Chordata > Actinopteri > Clupeiformes > Clupeidae > Tenualosa > Tenualosa thibaudeaui. Next base: position 13,065,917 of record JAIFZK010000024.1, read on the forward strand.
ATAGAACAGGTAAGTTAGCCCGATAGCCCGAACACTCACCAGGACTAAAAAACATATCTCTCCTATCCTTCCTTCCTTACATTGGCTCCCTATTAAAAGTCGAATTGATTTTAAAATACTCCTTCTAACCTACAAAGCCCTCAAGGGCGATGCACCAACATATATTAAAGACTTACTTGTCCCTTACCACCCTCCTAGAACCCTAAGATCCCAAAATGCTGGTCTCCTTCTAATCCCAAGAATATCTACAAAATCTATGATAGGAGGAAGAGCCTTTTGTTACCGCGCATCCCTCCTGTGGAATAATCCCCCCATATATATATGTATGTATGTGTATATGTTCATATACATATATGTATGCCCAAATTGCACATTTGCTCTCTGATGTGTGAGCCTGGCCTAATTCACTTTCTTCCTCTGTCCACAATTATCTCTTCTGAATGTCATCCCTGCCTCATTCTGGTGGACTCCTCTCACTCTCCCCTCCTGAGTGGACTACAACCAACACTAAGGGAGAGGGAGGCCTATCATAGAGACACTCCATCATAGAGGCCCTTCCTGGATGCCCATACTAGGCCCGACTCCCCTTCCTTGAGGCTTTGTGATTGACCCCCCCTCACAATGGCGCTGTCAAATGGACCCTTACTGTTACCCCCATGATCCATCTCACTCCTTTGAGTTTGACACTATGTCTGGCCGCTGCTACATTGTCCAGCCATAATTCCTGATAACCACCTATAGACTGACTACCATATAATGTAAAGTGGGATAATACTCTATTATGAACCTTAGCTAAAACCATAGGCAACTTCATGGTTACTACTGATTGTAATTTTTCTGCATGACCCCTGGCAGTTGGGTTAGCCCCTTGAGTCGTGGATCTGCCCAAGGTTTCTTCCTAAATTAACTGAACATAAGGGAGTTTTTCCTTGCCCCTGTTGCTCTTGGGTGCTCCTTCTGTGAAGCGCCACGAGACAATACTATTGTAAAAGGCGCTGTATAAATAAAATTGAATTGAATTGAATTGAAGTTAGATAACACAGAGGGGTGATGTCGACAGAAAGTTATGTCAACAGGAGCTCCTTTGGGTCCACACTTTGGAGGCATTACAACCATTAGATCTGAATGAGGATTTTGATATGACTGTGTTTCTATAATCTGAACAGTTTGTGTTTTTTTATGATGGATGTAGCCTGATGTAGACTGAAGATGTAGCCTGTACATGGCATGGACTTGTTTTTTGTCTTTAGAAATGTTCAATGATTGATCTATGTCTTTACTGTTGGACTGCATTACCCATGATACATGGCTGATACAAATGCAAGACTATATGTTCCACTGCTGCTTGAGCAACACAGATGTTTGTAAGATTACATTTCCCATGATGCCTGCAAATTGACACAGGTGTCATGAATTAACTGCTGTGTATTTAGTCCATGCACTCGGCCAATCAGTGTAATTTACTTTGCCTGAAGAAGGTCTTTCCTTCTTCTTCTAATAAATCACCTACTAATACTGCACCTTGATACAGATGAGCAGTGATCTTTATTGCAACAATGAAATGTACATTTTCTGGTCTTTTTTCATTTGTATGAAGAACATGGCTTGTTGTTTATACCCTTATGGTGTGCGTGTTAACTACAACTGCCAGTTGTAGAATGTGCCCTATGAAGACCACAAGTAATAGACTAACCTCTATGTCTACTAACAGTTTTATTTTAGCTGTAATTGACATTTCTATTATGCTTGTACTTATCTGCCCCTGGGCCCATGTGACCATAAAAAAGTTTGGACCATGATTTCACCAAATTTAATATCAGCCAAAGGGTTAAGATTTCCATGCACAGACTCAGGGTCAGGTGCTGGTAGATCGCAGAAACATACAGGACAATTTAAAAGGAAAAAGCTACTGCACACTGCTTGACCTGACCTTGGTTTATTAATTCGCTCTGGCCCCCCTGGGACAATTTAAAAGGAAAAAGCTACTGCAGACTGCTTGACTTTACCCCCCCCCTCCATCGTATGAGGACGTCATCATAAATGTCATCCTCTTACACAAGGCACTCCATGCTTCGGTGCATCAAGATCCAGTGAGAATTTTCAGTTCCTCATTTGGTTTTGGTATTATGAGGAGATGGGATGAGATGGATGGGATGAGACGGCATGCTCACTCCAAGTTGTGTTGTTACTGTGACTATGACAGAACAGAACAGGAGAGGAAGAGAGTGACTGTGATGTGATGAGACCAAGATGATGTGATGTGCATACAGAGGACAATCTCTGGGCATGATCAAGATGCACCACTTGCCTTAGCTTCACCAAATGCATGTGGCTAATGAAAATGTTTGGCACAATATGGCCCCACCCTGGACCATGGGCTGAAACAGGACTTCTAGCTAACTTTAGCATAGACTTATGCATTTCTGTAATACACACACAATACCACTGATGGGAATGAAAATATAACAAGGAGATCAATGCTGTAAGCAAAGAGGAGTAAAATGAATTAAACAATGTCACCTTCAAAATATATTCACAGATTAGATTTAAGAAGACACTTTCTTAATGTTGTATATGTCATATAGATACAATTAACACAGAGAACAGGAAAACACACTCTCTCTCACACACACATTCACGCACACAGCGAGAGAGAGAGAGGGTAGCCTACATACAACTATGTACCATATTTACCCAATGTACTCAGCAGTAGGAGGCCTAGAGTCATCATAAGCATGATCTTCATTTTCTCCAGCTGCAACTTGTGACTCCTTTTAGAATATCAGGGTTAGAGTTTTAGGTTAGGAATTTTATATAACTTCAGTCATGTTTGAATTACTTAATATACATGAATAAATTCTATGAATACAAAATAATAAATTATAGCTAACAGATGCCTACCTCAGAATACCTTGTGAGTCTGGATAACTCTCAATAGACTCTGGCAAGTTCTTGACAAAAACAAAGAACTTCTTTTTTGGATAGAAGAAAAAGAGGAGACCCAGAGTTTTGAAAGTAAACCATTTTGTGCCTTTCCTTGATATCTAAACATATCTGCAAATCACATTCATTTCCCCCATCATAACTGCAGCCTAATTCATAATTATTAAATTTCTATCTTCTTATAAGGAATGTATGTGTAAGTTCTGATGATGATTGGCTAGAATGTACCTGGCACTCAACCAGCACCCTTTGTCGCTCAACCAACACCACAGGCCTCTGCAGTTAGAATGTAGTTAGGAAGAATGACAGAGATGCAAGGCCGTGAAAATGTCAGGAAACCACAATTGTCATATCACAGATAAGAAGATAGAAAGTTTAGAAATATGCCTGCAAACAGTTACATTGATATGCATTTGCAACAATAAAGTTATGTATATTGATTAGAAAAAAAATGCATTTGATGCATACACATATTTTCAACCTCGTCATATCTGAAACAGATGAAACTATATGCAAGTCAGCATCCATTCATATACAGGATTTATGTCAAATCATCTACTGTAGCCAAAATGATCAGTGTTTTCACTGTCAACTATTTACTTAGGGAATACACTGTAAAACCAAATGAATGCTTACAGGTGGCAGTGGTGATCATGTTGATGTTCACCAGAAATTGGCTAAAAAGAAAACATTGGAGGGGAACATGTGATCAATACTGAGGGATAAGAAGTTCCATTTAAAGATCTAAAGGAAAACTCTTGAGTCAATCGGCCCATATCCCTGTTCTTTAGGGCTGCCAAGTGGTGTTGGTAGGCATAACAACGACAGCGTTTGGTATAACGTAGACTGTCATTCTCATACTGACAGCACAAGGCAACGTGAAACAACAAGGCTTCGGTTGATTCACTCTGGATAATCCCTTTAAACCGTGTAATATTTTGCTACAGCAGAATTCAATTTCAATATGACACTGCAACAACCAATTATTGTGCACAAATCCCTGGTCAAAGATCAGGAGAGAGCAAATTTCTTTTTAAGAATGGTTGGGAAATGAGGCCTTGTCTTTATAACCTTGACCCAGATTCAGAGTCTGAACTGGATTTATTGGAGTAGATTAGAGTAGACATTAACTGGGGCATATTGAATGGGGCATAGGAAAATAAAACTGAAAGTGAATTTCTGTGCCCCATTCAGTGCTGGTTCACTATTCAATCTGTGTTGCAACAAATTATTTCATTCTTTTTCTATGTGTGTGTGTGTGTGAGAGGCCCGAGCAGCCAGCTCACGAGAAGGGATGTGGACTGAGAAGTGGAGGTGGTAAAGTGAAGGGTATTTATTTTCCAAAACCCCACTAATAAACAAAAACACTTGCACAAACAAAATAAACCAAAAATCAGTTTCAGTCAACACAGACTTAGTTACAAAGCAGTACAAATGGCTTACTGCACCTACTCTACCTCTTCACCAGGAGAGTAACAGCTCACCCAGCTGAACCCCCCAGAGGCACTGAACTACCCTACATTATATGCACTACAATTGGGACACCTAGATCATACCAACAACACTGGGATACAGAACATACAAAGTTGACTAAAGTAGAAGCTGGGTCATTATATCATTTCTGATGTTAACAGTACTCAGTGTATTAATAACAAAGCATAACTCAGAAACACAAAATACAATACGAACATAATGAACACCCCTACATGAGAACGGCAGGAATGAGGGTGTCCCCACCCCTGCAGAATGACAAAAAGACTGTCCCATTGCAGGGTGGCTTCAGAGATGATGGAGGACCAGGAAGTATTGTGAGTGAATGCGATAATCAGTTTTATGGGAAACATACAGAGTTGGCAATTGACAAATGAAAGTTTGGTCGGTGGGTACCACACTGCTTATTGTTATTATTGATGTATAAACAAGGATTAGGGAATGAGGGAGACTAACTTGAAAATGCAAGAATGCAAGAAATGCGTGTGTCCTTTCTTGCATTTTCTTGTTCTGCCTGCCTGTTTACATGTCTTCATGTGTAGCATACATGACTACATCTGTCTTTGCTCTTCTGATAAGGAATGCATGTGGTAGTCTTTATGGTATAGCAGTTTTTATGATGATTAGCTGGCTTAGAATGTTATTCGTGTGTCGAGCACTTTATAGCCATACTCATGATAATGATCCACCATATTTATTCATAGAGACAGAAATTCAAGTTAAACCAGGAAATCAGGAAACTGTTCCGAAGCCAAACCATTGCCACAGGTCAATGTGGGTCAAAAATTCTGCTTTCTGAACTGGATGTGATGAACACTAGCTGTGGTGTATGTGTATGGTCTGCGTGCATGTGTATGCAATTGTGTTTGTGTGTGGACTGTGTGCACCTCACCTGCTATATACCTATAAAAACAATAGCAGCAGTCTATCTCTGACCTTATCCACTTTCTTAAGGTTTATTACTACACTGTCATCATATTGGATGTATCACCCTCACAAGCTTTGGAAATGTGTAACTAACTAACTAAAGAAAGCTTCAGAGGCAATGTGGTAAAATTGTTTTAGCATGACTGATTATATGGTGAACTCATGGTGAACTTTACAGTCGCTGTGCTGTAGAAAGAAGTCAACACAGCTTCTGTTTATAAATAATAAAAACATGCTGTCATTAGATTCATAAGTGATTGAAGTGTCTCTAGATTGTTTTCTCACGCCTTTTCCACGATTATGCCTGATGTTATGCACAAAACAGCCAGGGATTTGCCAACAAACCTCTCCAGCAAAAACTAAAACAGTGGCATCTGTTGTGCTTATTGAAGAGAGTGTTGTAGGACCTGCAACATCCAGTTTCAACTGGCTCAGAGAGTTTTTGTGTGTGTGTGTGTGTGTGTGTGTGTTGAAAAAATATACTGGCCTTGACCAAAAGTGTCTGACTGTTAAGTGTAAAAATAGCCGCTACACATGTTGATGCAGTTTAGCCTGGCTGCATTTCTTTTTTTATGGGACATATAATGTGACAAAGAGTGAATAGTTTATAGTTATATGCAATATCCAATTATTTTACAATATATATGTATTCACAAGGTTATTCAGTCCAGGTATTTAGACATTCTAAATAATTGTGTTTGTAACTAAGTCTTAATGAGACATTAAGACCCTTGAACTGCTGAAGAAAATAATAATAATAATCAGGCATATGCACAGATATACCCTATGTCATGTGCCATCCATGTTGCCCTCTCTTTTGATGAGAACTCATATATATATATTTTTTATTTCAATGCACAAATTGGACATTAAATGGACATTAGATGGCATCAATTCTCAATTCAAAATGAGTGTCAGCAACTGCCTCTGAGTAATTGTAAGAGACTGCAAGGACTGTGAAAGCAAAAGCAAACACAGTCCACCCCCCCCCCCCCCTCCCCCTGCTTGGAACTAGCAGTATGTGAGCACTGAGAAGTCACAGACTGGTCTCTGTTGCTCCATGTCTCTCAATGCCACTCAGCAAATCCCACAGCACAGGCATCTCAAAGTCTTAATGACAACTGCCTCTTTGGGTTCCAGAGCCAGCAGTGAAATAAACAGTGAATTCAGCAGTATGAACAGCTCCCAGAAACTTGTAAAAGAGAAAACAACAGCAGAGAGCAGGCAAACTGCTGAAGACCTCCTGTACTGTACGTCAGTAGATCTGTGGCAGCCTGGACTCAAGCCAAGGCCACCTAAACACATCTCTGGGTCAGTCCAGTGATTAGATGAACATTGAAATGCACACAACTTAGCCTTGTACAACAGGAGATTGACTACTCACATACACATCTCTCATACAACCTCACCTCCATGACCTGCCTTTGGCTGAGTAGGCTTGTAGAGTAGGGTGACCAAATGTCCCAGATTTCCAGTCCCAATTTTTGGTGGTCCATTCCTGGTAAAATACAAGAAAACCCATTTTTTCTCCAGGTTTTGAAACTAAAACATGACTTATTTTAATCACATTGACAAAGCAGAAGGTCAGAAATGACAATGAGTTAAGCTGAAGATCAGAAATGACATTGAGTTACGTTGACACTCTTGGTAGATTTGCAAGACAGCATTCTGTCGCAGTTCCAGCATACCTATCCATTCATACCAGAAACGTCTCCAGTATGACACAGGTACCTTTGGCCCTATTTTGAATGAGATGCTTGTCACTGTTTTTTTTTTTTTTCAAGCATCCCCTTTACTCTCTCTAAATCTGCCTCCAAGTCAAGCAGGCAGTGTGCAAGCTCTTAATTGTTAATACACGGGAGGTCCATGCCAGGACTGACTCTCCTCTTCCTAGATGCCCATGCCCAAACATAAGGGAGTTTTTGACATGGTTTTGAGCGGGATGACCTTGGTTACAGATTGATGGAGGGATAGATTGATGGATGGACTGTTTGTTTGTTCATCGGGTCCTGCAACTACGAATAGCTGTTGGGATAGGATACAAAAACGCTCCAGCATTTGCTATAGCCAGGTATCACTGCCTTGTTGTTGGCAAGATGTGGAACTACATGTGCACGTGGGAAAAAAGTGACAAAACCATTTACTGACACTTTGGTTTATGGTTGGTTACAGACCTTCATACCCTCAGCACAGCAATACATGCCCACTTCTCTTAGAAGGTATAAAGCACTGTGGGAAGAGACTCCAACAAATACTGTAAATACTGTCACTTCTTTATAGACACTGCATGAAGATGCTGCATTGCAGTCTAAGGTATTTCATTAATTATATTCTATTATATATCTCATTGGTTCTCAAAGTGGGGTCCAGGGACCCACAGGGTCTGCAGCAGGTTGCCAAGGGGTCCGTGAAACATTTTGCTATATGAATATAAATTCTGCTACAGTATATATTTGGCTAAGTATAAACTTGTGTTATGGGGAGAAGAGAGTACAGATCAGTATAGAGCCCAGTTGCATTGTGCTCAATACTCCCACTAGCATATAAGATTAGTGACAAATTAGCTTACATGATGCATTACATCAATCTGTCAAAACACTTTCCTTAGGCAGTAACATTAACTGCAAGCAAAATTAATATCAGTTATTATTAGTTATGTTTTTTTTAACACAGTAGGTCAAGATTTGACAAAAAAATCAATCCTAAAATCTTTAAATTTAAAACTGCTCCTGCACTGTCAATTTTGCCAAATGCAATACTTAAACTTAAAACTGTTGTGGTATTAGCAACATATGTTTTTAGAGTTTAAAAGCATCAGGAAAAGCTAATGTTGTGATTATTTGGGGTCCTTGAAAAAAATTCCGCTTCATATCTGGCCCAATAAAGTTTGAGAACCCCTAATATATTTTATTTATTATTATTATTATTATTATTATTATTATTATTATTTCAGGAGTTTTCAACCTTTCACAGCCCTAGGACTCCTTGGCTGAAAGAGAGACTGAGCACGGACCTCCACCCCAAGTGTAGTACTAATAGGCCTATTCATTTTAGATTTGGACTATAAGTCATGAGCACTCACAAGCACACACACACACGTAGAGATTGTTGAATAAATGCCAATGGTTAATTAAGGCTGGGCAAAGGCCTCAGCTAGAAGGCCTGGTCTTCCTCTTATCAGTGTAGAGATAACTTTGTCTTATAGAAGGAAACGCAAACATATTTTGTTTGTTTTATTGTGAATGAATTCGCGGTGGACGCCTTGGCACACAAGACTAGCAAATACAGACTCTCATAAAACAATGCAAAACATCACAAAGAACTGACAAATACCCCTAAAGTTCAGGGCAAATCAGTCCCAACACTGCAGTCCCAGCAACTGAATCAAACAGTTGAAATGTAAATTAACCCCCAAACTGATCTCCTGGGATCAATAAAAGGGGTTGCCTTACAGTCAAATTCCGCTAAAAACTAAGCTCAATTCCGACATCACATGCACAAGGAAAAGGATCCTTTAGTCGTGGTAATCCAGTGACTCAAAAAAACAAAAACAAAGATAATGCATGGTAGATACACAAAAAGGTCACATTTTAATTATGGTGGGACAAAGAATTAAGCTAATTGAGTATGAGGATGGAATAGGCTACCTAGTGAAAGGACTGACTCTGGTGAGTGGCACAGAGCTTCTCTATTCTAGGACAGATGGAAGTTGTGAGACTTGACCTGTATTTGTTCTGAGGTAGGCAAGAGAGAAAAATGAAGATAAGGTATAATGCCTCAGACAAAAAATTTGCCAGACCCACTGCAGTATCTCCACGGACTTCCTGGGTGTCACAACCTCCCAGTTCAAGACCGACGCCATACTTAAGCAATACATCACAAATGGGAGAGAGGTTGTTTGTGATTATCCTTACGGGTGTGGTTCAGCTGCAGGCATGAAGCTGAAGGCTTGTGTAACATTACAGAATTACCCCACAATAAATCCTCCCATTTAAAGCTTATCTTAAAAAGTTTTACATGGTATCAATTTATTTGTCTTAAAGTTAGACCAAATATAAATGCAACCAAGAAATACAGTCCAACGGGGAGGAAATGATATTTGTTTCATGTCTTAAAAAATAAGCACAGTTTTTCTTTATTTGGTGATTTGTATGTTGCATGTCTTAAAGCAGGAGTTCTCATCAGCAGGTAGCCATGTTGCTGCCAAGTGTCACCATACTGGATTGGGTGCTTCTGTTCCTGCCCCACAAGCCAGTCATGCATATCTGGCATAAGAAAACGCTGCAACAGGGCAGCAATTGCCCCAGGATCCACCTTGGCAGGTGAAGGTTTCGACATTACCACAATGAAACGCAAGACAGCCTTCGTTATAAATATGAGTACCTATCAAACCAAAAATGGAACCTGCACCCTCTGTAGGAACTCCTATCAGTCAGGGCAAATGCAGAAAATTCCAGTATCTGTTGTTAGCTGGAGGCCTCATCATGAATGCAGCATGGCAGTCAAGAGCGAACTGCTGGAGTCTGCTTTGTCAGTGGCTGATTATGTGAGCAACAGTGTGCAAAACAATTGGGGCATAGGTTTAGGTTTAAGCAAGTTCAGTATCGGAGGCGCTTTGTCCCTTTCGGGGTCACATGCAAGAATGACCACCACAGCCATGAAGAAGAGTAAACAGGACCGCTTCAGATTTGTGACCCACTCAGTGTACTGTGGATTTTATAGGTAAAGAGCATTCAGTAATGTGAAGTGGAAAATGTGTTCTTCTTCTTCTTATTATCACAATTATTATTGTTTTTGTTGTTCATGAATTCTCTAAAGCCTTTCCCCCTCTTGCAGCTACATGGTCTCCAGCAATCCGAATCTGAGTCCAGATTTCAAAAAAACTCTAGAAAAGCTCCCAAGGATCTACACCCCTAGTAATAAAGAGACTTTTGGCTCTTTAATTGACACATATGGGACTTCATAAAAAAGGTAATCCAAAATTCACCACAATACATAATAATTTCTAGCTAGTGTTTTATATGCAGTATAATTGTGTAATTGTGTACTGTGTGGCCTGATTGATTGTTATAACATAGTCTATATTTAAACATTCTTTTACAATGATTATTTCAATTAACCTCGGAATACATTGTTTCCCAGGGCTGTTTATGGCCTGGTGAGATCTATCAGATAACGTGTTTTTTTTTTTAAAGTATATTAATTGCCTTGAATCAAATAGGACAGTAGAGATATGTCAGGAAACTACTAGGAGAAAGATGAGGAGGGATTAGGAAAAGACCTCAGGTCAGAATTGAACTCGGGTCTTCCGGTTTTTATGGTATGGATGCCTTGGCCAACTGTGCCATTGTGATAACATGTTTTGATAAACACTTTACTTCAACGTGTGTCCATAAGAGTGACATAAGCCTGTCATAAACAAGACATGATGTATCACGAACATTAAAGGTGCCCTGCCATACATCTAAATGATATTTCAAATTGTTCAACTTCTCGAATTTGCCTGATTTCTCTGTTACTTTCTTTCCTTTGCCTATTGCAGACAGAGAAGTATTACATTTTCACATGCACCATATAACTCAAACTCATATAGACATATAGAAAACTGTATTGTATGGCAGGGCACCTTTAATGACACTTAAATGTTTCTGTATGTTGTCATTAAGTGTCATTTGTGATGTCTGCATTTCAAACAGTGTCAACCTTACATTACCAAAAAAAAAAGGAATGACAATGACAACAGTTTAAAAAAGCATCATGCATACATGTCATGTTTATGACTGGCACATGTCCTTCAATAAGTGTCCATGTCCTTCATGACACCTTTCAGTAGAGTGTCACTCATGTTTTTGTGCTCAACAGATGCAGACCGGTGGCAAAGTACTGTCCATGACAAGTATCAGAGAGTGCAAGGCTTAATGCTGACGAGGTGAAGGTCTTAATGCTGACGAGGTGAAGATGTGCCTTGGGGCGGAGGCTTCTGCAAAAATCCCATACAAGGTTGACGTTGATGTTATTGCAGAAATTAAGTTTTGTAATGGAAAGAAAGAAAAGACAAAGGGCAGAAGATCCTTCTCCAACACCTTTAGTGACAGGTGAGTTTAGCTTGGTCTATTCATCAAGTAAAATTTTTTGCAATGTGTGGCATTTATACAAGCCAGTAGTGCATTTTATTGCAAGTCTTATCAACTGAGTAGGCAGCTTTAAATGTGGCCCTGATTGCTTATCTGTTCACAGTACAAACACTGTCTGATCACATGTGTCCTGAACCACTTGCAAATATGTTTTCAAATTTACCATTAGGTGCTCCATTATTTCAGAGAAGGTGGTTCATAAATCTAAACAGTCTCAACTTGGTAATATCTTCTCCTGTAATTTCACTGTAAATGAAAGTTTTATGTTTTATGTACACATTGCTGATGGTACTACTGTTCAGACATTGCCAAATTCAGCTAAACATTCTCAGTATTCAAAGTCAGGAACATTAAAAAAAATCACGTCATGTTTATAACAGGCTCATGTCACTCATATGTGGACAGTGTCAAGCAAAGTGTAACATTTTAACATTTTCAGCCCTGCAAATGCTGTCAATATTATGTGAGAAAGGAGCAAGTGTTGCAGGCATCTACATGTATAGCTGCTTCTCTTTTGCCTTTTGTGACACTTGACACATCTCTGTGATCTCCTACATGGTGAAGCCACTCCATCTGCTAGTTCCAAATAAACAGGTGAAAAGGGCATTGAAGAAAGCAATCGTATATTACATCAACAGCAGGGCCCTTAGAAGACAATGCTCTAACCAGTGTAAGCTAGGGAGGAGGACCAAGCAAGGGTCCTGTGCCTGCCACTGTCAAAATCACAAGGGTTTAGGCTCCAACTGTTGTCCAACACGGGCTGGCCTAACATAGTAAGGGGTGAGGATCTGTATGGGGACTACAGTTCTGGCACCGATGGGTACGTGAAGGTCTTTGATAAGAACAACATACTACTTGGCAAGAGGCGCACAATTGATGGCAATGACAATCCTTCCTGGAATCAAGAGTTTGACATGGATGACATGCTGCTGTCTGAGAACAGCAAGTTCAAGATTGTGGGATGCGGACAACTATATTACTATGATGACCTCCTTGGGACTTGCTATGCACCACTTTGGTCAGGTAACCAAGGAGAGGTACTACGCAAGATCTCCTATGAGCAGTCTTTCAGAAAGGCTCTATGTGTCTCACCATGCTTGTCCCATTCCCAAGCATATGCTATTCCAAATGGGAATGCGTCTGGATAAGCAGGCATTCAAGTATACGCTCAAGGGCAAGCAGAAGTTCTGAAGTTTGTATGTCTGAATGTCCTAGAGCTTTTTTGTAAACATGGACTGTATGGAATTGGTGCCAGTTGTACAAATCCTATAAATTATTTAGCTGTAGTGTTTTTCTTACACATAAGAACTCACTGGTCAAAACCAATCAGCACCATTTCAAACATTTGAAAATGAAAATGAAAATAAAAAGCTTGTTCAAAAAGCTTGTGAAAGAGGTTTAATTTGCTTAACATTCCCCAACATTTAGCATTTTTAAAATTTGAAAAGGGATGAAACATTCCATATTACTTCCACCCTGCTTTGCAATCTTTTGGCCAGTAGTATTTACCATACTAAATTTTATGCCTGAATGGTCATATTGGAATTCATGTGACTTGCAAGAAAGTTATTAGGCCTGTTTGAATTACATAAAAGCAAATAGTCCAGCTTTGCCATATGATTGTGTTTCACTGTCAAAGGACCTTAGGCTGTATTTATATTGCAAATCAGATCATTCTGATTTTGTACTTGTATCTGTTTTTTTATTGCATGTTTATTTATTTATTCATTTTTTTGATTGCATGTTTACATTTATTTTGGAAAGTGCCCAAGTCCAATATATACATGCTTACACTCGCCAGACACTTGGAAGTCCTGAAACAACCCGCATGCGTTCCAAGCCGTTGCAAATCCAGCACTAACACACAGGTTAACCCCTATCATATTACTTCCCCTATCTTTAGTATTTCCCAGCAACCACTTCGCCAAAGGAACTATATGTTTTGGCAAAAGAATGGTTATTTATTAATACACTATTTTATTTTTTTAATTTGTTTGGCTGTATTTAATGAAATCTTATCAAAGATTTGTTGTAACAGATTTTGAAAAGCAATTAGCCACTCAAGTCCATGGGCTTGTGCTGAATTTAGAATAGCTAGGGGGGTTTCATGGCACTCCACTTATTGTGTAAATCACTGATGTGCACAAGTAAGCCTCTCCACCTTCTCCTCCTTGAGTTGTTGTGTGCATCAGATACCCTTAAGTCTAGCGAAATGAAGCTTGAGGATGTGAAGGGAAAAAAACAGCAGGGAACTGACATTGTAGCCAGGCTAGCGCCACCTAGCGCTTCCACTAAATTTCTCATTTAGGTGCATCACTGCATCAGGAATCTGTCCGTAGATGTAGGTTCGCACAGCCTCCGAGCTGTGTGGGCCAATCAACGAACAGAAGGGGGGTTGAAAGAGATAATGTTGAATTCAAACGGTGCATTCCAATGCGTAACATACGTCACAACTAAACAGTAGCGGGAGTGGACTAGTGGGGAGAACGTTATATGAAGGGCACAATACAACTATGACATAACAAGTCTTTGGTTCTTAATGAAAAGGGGAGTGTGACAACCTACAGCTAACATTCTCTGAACGTAGCCTACACCCAAGGTTTACAGAAAACTTTCTTAAAATAACCATATGAGAAACCATGGCTGCGGGAGAACCATGGGTCAACATTATTGTGTTAGCTGGGTAGTGTGAAACCCTACACATCACAAACTTACCGTTGCAAAGTGTTTGTTTCCAGTCTCCAAGCAATTGGTAGATGCGTGTATCATCTGCTGTCTTCCGCTCCCTCTGAAATTCAATAGGCCTTCTTCTTCCCTTGCAGTTCTGACATCGGCTAATCATCAAGTAATTTCATGCTACATAAATCTTCAAGGATTTAGGGCTGTTTGGAGATTGAGAGGACTTCAGTGTGATGTTAATAATTTTTTTATTTGCTTGCTAAAATAACATAAAAGAAAATATTTACGGTGTGACATTACTGAATGTATTACCATCAAACACCAATCAGCATTTCCCTAGCAGTGCCAATGTTTCTGCAGTGCCAATACATCTCTGGGAATTTTGGGGGTTTTGTGTTCATTTCTAGGTATTTCTATTGCACTAGTTTTATATGTTATAGTTCATAGTTTAATATGGGTTAAACAGACAACTATGACCATAGTACACTCCAGTGACTCTAGTGTCAAACACTGTGTAATTTAATAAATATTTTACATCTAACACAGAGTCTGAGTTTGATTGGAGATCATGTCTCAATAGTGCTTATTTGAACCTGTGATGTTGGCGTTTCACTAAAGATTTCCAAAGGCTTTAGGTCAAGGGCAATAGTGATGAGCCTGTGACGGGTTTAGCCCAGAATATCTTGGATTCTGTAGATGTGCTTATCCTGCATTCTGGTGGATTTTGGGGTGGCCTGCTGGAGATGTGCAGTACCTCAATTCATTCATATTCATAGCCTATACATCTTGACTCGCCAGGCCTTCACAAGTAAACCTGAGCTGAGTTTGGGCCAAGTTTGGGCTTAGCACCTCTGACACTAGAATGTTACTGTGCCTACCTGTGTTTCAGATTTAAATTTATGATTGAAAATATTTGATCAGCACCTCAGCCAAGCCTTTTTTAATTATTAAAATGTTTCTTGTTGCATGTGCACACCTGCTTACTGTTTAAGCTGAAGTCAGTCACGATTGGTTGAAATTGTTGGCAATCTTGACGCAATGCAATAAACAAACCTATCAAATTTCTTTGCAGACAGGTAAGTACTCACTCGTAGGACACGCATACAGCCAGGAAGACAATGGAATGAAAGAGAAATGATGACAGCCGGAATTAACTATGAAAATGTTTTGGGATTTGTGTACATGTTCACTTAATAGCATCTGGGAAAGTTGTACACTAAAAGTGGAAATTATTACAGGAATAATTTTATTCAGTCAGACTTAAAGGTTCCATAAGGTTATAGTTTGCAGGTATGGCAGCTTACAGTTATCATCATCATGTAATATTAGTGAAACATTGCTTTGCCAAAACTGATGATTTCTTCACATTTATCCTCTGGTATGTTGTATGACTCCACATATCATATAAATAATTATGGGGGGCCTCTATATCAAACCATATAGGCTTAAATATGATTTGTCAAAGTTTGTGAACCTAGGGGGCAAAGGTGGGGCAAGTGTTTTTTTTTTGTTTTTTTTTTTTTTTTGTTTTTTTTTTTTCTAGGGGGGTTAATATAGCACTTGAGCCAGAGGATGTAAAACTGTTTTACTGGTGAAAATCGCTTGAAAGCGGAATCGAATCGGAAACTTCCTCATATGATTATTTACATCGATACATAATTTGTCTGTATTGTAAGCTTTCTGAAATGCTTTGTACATATGTAGATGTGCCATTATTTACAGAATTATGCAACAGACTTACCTTACATCACTCCTTTTTTTGCAAGGTCTGGATAAGTGTACCCATTAAGCCCACCAAAAGTTCAGATGTTTTTCATCGATATTTGCATGGTTTGCAGGGGAGATAACTTGTCAAACTGCAAGATTAATCTCTTATTTGAAAATGTATGCATTCATTTTTATAGATTTCAAAAGATATAATAAAGATTTTTTACGAAATAATGTTTTACATAATATAGGCTTAATTGGTGCCGCTGTACCATTTAAGCTCATTGGTGTACCAAATAATTTATTATATTTTTGTTTTAAAAAAATATAATAAATGATTGCTTTACAGGAATAAAAACAGCAATAAATCAATTTAGTAACATGTTAAATAGATTGAAAATTGAAAATAACTCAACTAGATATGGGTCTGCTCAGGTGAAGTCCTAACCCTCATTTATGTGGGACTTACAGGGACTGTGATAAGGCACAGACACAGTTATCTCTAAACTGAATCAACCTCCTTACAGTTGTCCTTTCTTTAATTCTGTTACTGTGTTATTTCCTCTTCTTTCATTCTTTCTTTCACTCTCAATCTGCTCATTTCTTCAGTCATTTAATTATACAAAGCCTAAACTTTACAGGCCTAACTTCTATTAAAATGCTATAAATGGTACTTTGACTGAGGATAATCTATTCAGATTCAGTTAACTCTCTTACTATTATCCTACTAAATATAACTTTGAATGTTAACATCAACAATTCATATCATATCATTCATATCATCATATCATATATATATTGAATATGTTACAATACAGTGCAAATACTGTAGAGAGGACTAGAGGACATGGTAGAGAAAAATGGGGCTTATCTCAATGGACACTAACTCACATGTAGAGGGTGTAGGCTTCTGGAAAATGTATAGATTAAACGTTAAACGATATAAACTAAATACTTACTAATCTGTAGCCCTTCTCTAGATGTGCATAGGCCAGGCCAGACCAGATAAGTCCAATGAAAACGTTAAGGGTGACAATGGAATTACAGGCCTATCCGATATTTAGTTGTCTTGCAAATGATTGTAAATCGGTAGGCCTACAGTGAATTATGGCTTATTTACATAGTACATAACATTTCTGAAAGACAGTAATACAGATAATTGTTTGTATTATGTAAATAATCCGTCAAGGAAGTTTTCTGGCAATCGAGATTTTTAACCAGCTGTTGCCTATTTACCTGTAATAGGCTGTAGCCCTCCATAGGCATGTACAGACAGGTCGATAAAACACAAAAACCTATCGTTAATTGCAATGCTATAATTTATTTAACTCTTGGACTGTACACTTTGCCGAAAAATAAAAAAATTAAAAAACACTTACTGGGACTGAGCCTACATGCCTTAAATGTGACCAAATATGGTTCTAAGTCAAGAACAAAAGCTTAGCCTGTCTAAGCCACAAAGTTCAGTTTTTGAACATATACACAGCTTAGACTGAGTAGCCTATTAAAACAACTTACACATAAGCTTTTTTGTAGAAGCCTAGGGCCAAGCCTATACAACGACATTTCTCTTACGTGAGAACAACAGCTTAACCTTGCATTTGAACCTCAAACATAACAACACGAAGGGGCGATTAAATTTACTAAGCTAAATGAAACCGGTTTCAATATCGTTTTGAACAACAACGATAACACGCGAATATATGCCATAACACTGACATTACAGAAATGTAATCATTCTGATACCTTCACCTCTTTGAATTCATCCTTGCTGTGCAGGTTTTCCGATGGTCAACTTTATAACTTCAGCTACTTGTCACAGACAAAGCTCCTGCCAGCAGGCAGAAATGTGAGTGTCGCGTTCTAAACAGTCCGGCTAGAAAGCTGCGTCTATCACCGTGAGAAATTATATAAAATATAAAACATATTAAAATAGGTGACAACTGGGGAGGCAAGATCTATTTTACAGGGACAGCTGCCTCTGTATGCCACCCCATTGAATGTATTAAAAAATTGAATGTGGCTTACTGTACATTCAAAGTGACTGGCGTCACTTGAAAGTTCAGATCTCGCAGTTTCATCTGATATGCGGATGGTATCTGTGTGACTAAAACGAGTGTTTTGGCAGTTGGAAAAAGGTTTTTAAGAAAGGTGACTCAGGTTTCAAGAAAGGTGACTCAGGATGAGGTGGGATTGTTAAAAGAGAAATTCAGTGTGAATCAAGAAATGTTAAACTGCTTGACTGACTGGTAAAATAACATAAAGGCAATGAACATCCTGTACACTCACAAACTTAAGGATCTATGAACATTTATTATTCATCTTTTGGATATTTTTGTTTGTTTGTGATTACCAGTAGGTCACCAAAGTTTTGCATGCATGTAGAGGCATACACAGCTATACAGGCAAATACATGTGTGAGTATGTGTGTGTGTGCGCGGGGGGTGGGTGGGTGTAAAGTAAAGACACAAAGTTATCACATAACGTGATAACTTGTGGAAAAACACTCATCAGACCATCCAACCACAATGAAGTGAAACCATGAGCTCACTGGTCTGTAGGTTTCATCTGTGAACATTTCCAGTATGCAATGCTTTCTTTCACTTGTCTTTCTGCTTCCAGGTAATTGTCAATGCCAGACTAAAGCCATGTCACACAAAGTACATAATGCATAATGATATCATAATATAGCCTACTCTAGCTAAAGCATTATCAACTTAATGAGAGTTTTATGCTCATGGTCTATGTCAGTCTGTCATTCATTATAGGATTTGGGGGATGTGCTCTGTTCTCTAACCATGTGTAGTTTTGACTAATCACATAAGTTGTATCGCATTTGTATCAGAGAATTAGTCTCTGTGACAGAGCAAACATAAATATATTGTACTTTGTACTACTTGCTGTGGAGCCAACTCTACATTGTTACTAGTATTGTTACTTGTACAGTTGTTACTAAAATAGGTGCACACATACACAAGTCTCTCTTGATTGTCAGAAGTGGGTCAGTTACCACAAACAACCCCTTTTTGTAGTAAATGTTTGTAGTCAAATGTAGTAAGCCCAGGTAGACAACATGCTACAACCTATGCACAATACCTTAGAAACTGAACAATAGCCTAGAAATTGGGCAAATGGCTCAACATTTTATGCAGCTGGCTGTCAGGATAAGTGCATGTAGTGCAACACCAAAATGAGAATGTTAGTCTGTCTGTTAGACCTGTCATTGACGATGTTCATCACCTTACCAAATGATCATTTGTGCTGCCCTTTAGTAGGCCTAAATACAGTTCAACTTAGCAAACATGACCACCTAAGAGAAATGGCACTGCAGCTCACATATCAGAGAACAGACTGATAGATAAATGCACTTGAAACACCACAAGAAAACCAACAGTCTACTGTCACCCCCTCAAGTCTTATCTTGATGAGCAGATATGTCATTGTGGTGGGGATGTTTTTTTCAGCCCTCAGGTCAGATTTAAAAGTTTGCACTGTATGCTGGTAGTTGCTTTTAACTAGTTTAAGCTGGTTTCACCACTCAACACTTCAGAATAATTTGGTTTTAGCTGGAATTTTTTTCAAATAAAAGGAAGTGGTTGAGGTCAGCCAGAAAGCATGTGCTACTTGCTGAGAAACTGTGAGATGCTACCTTCTCATCTGTGTTTCTGTTGAATTAATTTATTAGTACAGCTAGTTCAGCATACTTACATGTGTAAGGTTATGATTAGCAAGCACACTCTCTGTACAAAAGAGAAAAGACACCACATATTCTTTCTAGATGCTACCAAACATTTTTTTAGTAGGCTAATGATATTTTGGCCTATAGTCTTTTTCAAGTCTTAGATTGGTAGACTTGAAAGAGGCTATGGGCCAAAACGCAGTTCAAAGAAGGATGTCGGCATCTATCTCTGTATGTGCTGTTTTAGGACCAGCACTTATTAAACAACAGAGCACTATGGGACTACTTGTGGATTCAGAATTCATGACTACCTGAATTGATGAGAAAATGGCTTAATCCCAATGTCTCATCTAAGCGCTAAGTCCTGAACCCTGAAATACTTAAAGGAGAAATCGGGTATGAATCAATCCATAGCCCTGTTGGTCACTGTGTCATGCCTCTCTGTCAGTGTCACCCGTTCTCTTCCTGATCACTTGCCCCTCCCACTCATTCACGCCAATCTGATGCAATCATTACTTCCACCTGTTGCTTGTTACCTGTTGTCTGTCTTGTATTAATTTCCTTGTCTCCCAGTGTTCTCTGTCAGACCGTCCGCGAACCTACTGCTACTCATGCAAGGCAAGCATTTAAAGACCCTGACTCCTGAACCTGTTCCCGTAGTTCCTGTGTTTCTGTCATCTGCCTGCTCCCGTGTCTCCGTCCTGTTTCCCTGCCTGTCTCTGTTCTCTGTCTTCCGTATCCTGATTGATTGCCTACCCGCTGATGACCCCGGACCGACTCGACCTCCGCTCTGCTCTCCTGTCCCTGGTTTCGACCTCTGCTTGTCCACGACCTCCGCTCTGCTCTCCAGCCCTGGTATTGACTCCTGCCTGTCTACGACCTCCGCTCTGCTCTCCAGCCCCTGGGTTCGACCTCCGCCTGTCCTCGACCTACGCTCAGCTCTTCTGCCCCGGCTCCTGACCCATCCTGGCAGTTTCAAAACTAGACTTAAGACCAAACTGTTCTCACTTAATAATTCACTTATCTTTATTTTTATACTCTGTACACTTCAACTGTTAAACTAATCATTTTATGTCTTTATTCATTTTAGTGACTTTCATCTACTATATTTCTATCTACTGTGCTATTTTGGTACAGCTAATTGCAATTCCTTTGTGTATGAAATGTGCTATATAAAAAAAAACTTGCATTGCCTTGAATTGAAAGCTTTTGTCTGGTGTTTTTATAACAAAAAAAGGTCTTTACTGGTAACTGTGGGTAATGCAGTGAGAGTTTGGAATGTTAAAAGTTTAATGTTGGCATGTTTAAAAGTTTAATTAAACCCTTTCTGAAATTTGAGAGGTGAGTAAACCGTGTTTACTTGTGTCTTGGCCTCCATTGTAGCCCTGTCTATGGTCATACTGATATGAAATCGATATATCCAATTTCAACTAATCATGAGCAATCATCATGCCTGAATTATGAATAATTTGTTCCCCTCTTGAATTACCTGCTACTCAACTAGAGGGTTCTATGGTTTCAGGCCTCCAGACCACTTCAGAGAAATTACTTTTCACACAGTCTTCTCACACAAAGCAACTGTTACCAAGACCACCATATATTTTCTTCTTAAAACCACCACCACTGCAAACAGCACCCCTCCAACACACGCACATACACACACACACACACACACACACACACACACACACACACACACACACACACACACACACACACACAGACACACACACCTGCCCCCCACCCCTATCTGCTCTCTCACTTATGACTCATCTGGTTAAAAGCATTGTCAGAAAGCATTACTGCAGTCAACATCACTCAGGTCTCTGACACAATACAACAACTATGGCAACTGCTGGACCAAGGTGAGAGCCTTTGTCAAATATTATCAATATTTCATTATATTTCAATATTTCAATGGTTGTAGATAGTAGATAGATAGTTAGTTAGGAACAATTTTAATTAAAAGAAAAGACTTCGATAAGTAGAACAGGTTCAGCTGAAGACTATACATTAATGTCTTGTTCCACAGCTGCTTAACCTATACAACTGCTCCATTATGAACATGTCAGGACAGACGTTGGCAGCTAATAGCCAAGATGTACCATGTGTGCTGAGATCATATCCACACAGAACTGATTGCCCTTCAGTTAGTGTCATGTAAATGCCATTTCTTCATCTCTTGAGAATTCTTGACTGTTTGATTTACACACCCTCTGTCATTCATCCTGTTGGAACCCACAACTTTTCATTTGCACGCTAGCCAGGTTCCTTAACCCACTACGCTACCACCACCCCTGACCTCATTCAAACTAAAACTGAACACGTTAAGTGCTGTCAAGTTCATATATTTACTATATAACGTACAGGATTTGAATAATAGATAGCTGCTTTCATTATTAGTTTGTTTATTGTAGTAATCAGACCTTGCACTGGTACAACTGCAGGCCGTTGACCATGGGTGTTTCATGCGTCACCTTTCTGGCTCTGGTTGCTTTTCTTGCCCTCATTCCTCCAACCACCCCATCCTGTATGAGTGGGTCCCCTCGCGAGTGCAAAGACGCTGAATTTGCCCCAGGGTCCAACCTGGCCGGCGAGGGCTTTGACATCACCAAGATGCAGCGCAAGGGATCCTTTGTCATCAACATGAACCTTTGGAGACGTAAGAACAGAACCTGCCTGCTATGCAACAACCCTTACCAGGAGAACAAGATGCAGAAAGTCCCAGTAGCTGTGGTGGACTGGAGAACCAGGCAACACTGCAGCATGAAGGTGGTCAGCTCACTGCACCAGTCAAGCGAGTCACTGGTTACCTCCATCACCTCGGCTGTGCAGAACAACTGGAAGGCTGATATGAAATTCAACGTCTATGCAGTGAAGGATCTCTGATACTGGCTGGGTCCAAGTCCAAACTGTCTGAGTACTCTATGGGAAAAACAAAGAAAGACAAATATATATTCATAAGCCATAAGATGGTCTGTAAATACTATAGGTAAAGAACTATTTATCTTTTAGAATTATAGAAGAATTTATTCTGCCATAAATACATTTATTTATTGTAAATATTTATTATATTTATATAATAAATTATATTATATTATATTTATATATTTGACTCTATATTTGACTCTTCACATGTGGCTAACTGACTTTGACATGATTTGATATGATAGCTATGGGGTTTCTGGCACACCCCCTCTCCATGAGGATTTTCTGCGTGCCATTGATAGACTTCCAAAGAAATACACCAGGGAGCAAACTGCGTTTCTACAAGCTTATTGATGACTTTGGCACTCATTATATGAGGATGGTAAGAATGCAGAGCAAGCTATCCATGCAACATATACAGTTACATAAGTTTGTATTGTTTCCTATACAAAATAAATATTTGACATATTTACATAATAAAATACACAATAATAATAATGGTTACATTATTATTATTGTAATAATAATGTAATGTATTGTATTGTAATGTATATAATGTAATGTATTATTAATTACAACAAAACAACAACAACAACAACAATAATAACAATAATAATTATTATTGTTGTTGTTGTTATTATTATATAATTATTGGTTGCGTTTAGGTCACTCTGGGTGGGATGGTGCAGTCAGTGACCAGTGTCAGGCAGTGCCTGGCCTCCTTGCATGACCTGAACTCAGATGAGATCCAGAAGTGTTTGACCTTGGAGGCAGATGCCAGTGTTACTGGGGCAGCGCACGGAAGAGTGGATATGAAGTACTGTAATGAGCAGAAGAGCAAGATAGACCACAAGAACAGCTTCTCCGGTAGCTTTAATGACAGGTGAGCCCAGGAGTGCTGGGAATGCACCTTGAATACTTGAATTTCCAGACTATTAACTAACGTTAAAAGAGAAATCTGGTGTGTCAATCCGTAGCCCTGTTGTTTGAGGTCACTGATGGCTGTTTGTGGGTAAAAGAACCAGAAAATGAGATACAACATAGACCAAATACAGCCAACGCTAACTTAGTGTGGCATAGGAAAATTAAACTGAAATGAGTTTCTGTGCCCCACTCGGTTAGTGTTAGTGTCTAACATTAATTGAACACTGACACTAACACTAACTTTGGTCGATGTTGTGCTATGCCCTATGATTATTGCTTGTCATTGTCCTGTTTGTTTGTTTGCTTGTTTGGTTGGTTTATTGTGATACAAAAAAGAACAAAAAAGTATTTTATTTCCTTCTTTGTTTCTTTCTTTCTTTATTGACAGGATGACAGAGATCTTTGGTGGCTACACCACTGAGCCAGAACTTCTCTTCTCTGCAGACAAAGACCCGACTGCCTACAAGGAGTGGGTTTCCTCTCTGCCCAGCAACCCAGACGTGGTTTCCTATTCGCTGGACCCTCTCTATCAGCTGCTGAACAATAGCCTCCCAGTGCAAGAAGAGCTTCGCAAAGCGACTAGAGATTACATTTTAGAGAAAGGACTGTGGCACAATTGCTCTGAGCCCTGCGGATCTGGCATCAAGAGGAACCCACAGGAACCCTGTAAGTGCACTTGCCATGGCAATCCCGGTGTGAATGTTGACTGTTGTCCCACCCAACGAGGCTTAGCTCGAGTCGTCATCACCGTGGTGAGAGCCACTGGCTTGTGGGGAGACACCACAACAGCCACGGATGGCTACGTGAAGATCTTCGACTCCAAGAGCGTGCAATTAAGACAGACAAATGTGATTTGGAACAACAATTCGCCTGAGTGGAATGCTGTCTTTGACATCGGCAACGTTGTTCTCACTTCGACCAGCATGGTGAAGTTCGAGGTGTGGGATGAGGACAACAAGTGGGATGATGACCTGCTGGGAAGCTGCACCGCGGAATTCAAGGAAGGGACCAAGGAGGACGTGTGTCAGCTGAACCACGGTCTGTTCTACTACAAACTCCAAGTGAGCTGTGGGCCGAGCCTGAGCGGACCATCTTGCTCGGAGTATGTAAACTCACCCATGAACTCTCACCTGGAGGGGCTGTACCTGTCTCGCCATGCCCGACCCATACCGAAGGAGATGCTCCAGAAGATGGGAGTGTTTCTGGACCAGGATGGACACTTCAATGAGACTGACCCAAATTAAACTTTTTCTGTTTTTTCACTGTTGCAGGAAATTTAATCATCCAGAAAGAATTGTGCTTTGCGGCTTATTGAGAATATTTATTCCCTTCAGAAAGAAAAGTATTTTCTGCTAAATCTTTTTCCGTGAGTATTAGCTGCTGTGTATGTACTCTGCTTTAAACATTTCGCTAATGTTGAACAAAGTGTTGTCATGGCATGCAGGGTGCAAGAATGCAAGAAGCAAAAATATCTATCCCTATTTCCAGATGCAAGATGGCGTATTTATGTTTTTGTAATAAAGGCAATATCTGAATCATTGAATTACTGTTCAGAAGTCTTGTGATCATGGCATAAATAGACAGTGTCATGCACTCAAATTTGGCATGACGAGATAAGTCTCAAGTTAAGAGCATTTTGCACACCTCTGTATTACCCTTATGCTAATACGCATTTCAAAGGAGAGCATGAAGATTCAGAAGCTTCAGGTGGTGATGTTAATCAAAACAGTTGTGCTTGCTGTGCTGATGATAAACATTAGATTTTATAGGAAAAATCCAGTCAGTCAGCCTAATCCCTGTTCTTTCAGGCTGTCGAGTGCTGTCGGTAGGTATAAGAACAGTAACTGCAAACTAATTTGCCAGTTGGTTACCTTTTAGCTATTTGGTCTATGTTGCAACGAATTCTGATGTTCTCATACCTGCCGGCAGCAGGTCTCCGGGTTGATTCACGGACAATCCCTTCAGTGGTGTACAATATCATTCATTTGTGTGAGGGTATTAATGTAATTGAGGCATGCTTTAAAAAATATATATTGTAAGTTTTATTGTAAGTTTTGTAATGGTCTTTCAGTGTTGTAATAAATAAGTCAGCTGAAAAACTATGTATGTTGCTGTTTTCATTCTTGTATACTTCAGCATATATTCTGTTCATCAGTGAATGCTTTTCTGAAGAATTTCTTAATATCTTCCTCACATCCCACAGTCAATTAATTAAATGCAAAATAATATATATAGATATCAGTAACCTGTCGAAAGGCCAGAGCTGTAAAAACCCCATCAAACCATCACGGACACTCCCCAGCTAACAGTGATGGGTCTATCAAACTGTGAACAATTTGAACAAGCATTGCAAGTTCAGATGTGGGAGGTCTGAAGGAAATGTGGCAATAGGTGAGGCAATAGGTCCTTTTAGGCTGTGTATTATAAAAATTAAACTTCATTTATCATTTACCAGCAGCAGGGAAGGCTGGTGCCAGGTGGCGCACTGGTCTGGGGTGGACGTATAAATTACAGTACGAACGTGGTTAAGATTACTAATGGGGTGTGTGAGATGAGTGTAAAGAATATCAGTTGTGCTTTAAATGAAGCCTGCTGTGGGGGATCATATGTGTGTGTGTACACGTGTGTATTTATGTGTGTGTGTATGTATACGTGTGTGTGTGTACATATACATACTGTATGTGTGAGTGTAAGTGCTTGTGTGTGTGTGCATGTGAGCATACTGTGTATGTGTATGTGTGTGTGTGTGTGTGTGTGCATGTGAGCATACTGTGTGTGTGTGTTTGTGTGTGTGTGTGTGTGTGTGTGTGTGTGTGTGTGTGTGTGAGGGAGAAAGACAAGGACTTGTTCACACTCCCAACCATTCATGTGTGCCTGTGAGTATGTGTGCGTGCGCATACATGCTGTGTGTGTGTGTGTGTGGAAAGAGAGAGTTGGAGATAGAATTTTTGTCGTTCACACTCACATCCATGCTTTCTCTCCTCCTTGGCTTGGTGAACAGTAGCACTTTTTTGTTACTTTGTTTAGCCTGCTCTTTCTCTCTCCTCCGGTGTGAAATGCTGTTGTGCTAAAATGTCATTGAGTGGGAGTAGACAGCAGGAGCTGAAGGAATAAACACTGCTTCCAGACCTGTCAAGTACAACTTAGACCAAAAAAAAACTTAATCCTAATGTGCTGTGCTGTGTGTGGGAGAGCAGGGAACAGAACAGAGAGTAACAATAAGAGTTATGATGTGTTACACACACACACATGCGCGCGCACGCACACACACACACGCACACACACACACAAGGAGAGACAATGTTTAGAGGATATGGGGTTCCAAATGTGCCAAAATCATGTCTTGGTCGACCATTTATGTTGACTGAAGTTGTGTTCAAACAAGACATGGTCTGTGCATTGGACATTGCATTGGATGTGTTCAAATGTTCTGGTCTAATTTTCACCATCATAAAAACATCTTATTGTATTACTGTATGTTGTCTTCTTTGGCATTGATTTTGCTGTTACACATGGTTTTGTTAAATGTGTTGTTTCATCTGGCACTCAGCTCAGAGTTTTTAAATCGATTTTCGGTAACACTTAACTAACCATTTTAAATATCACATCAAATTTCTGCACATTTATCTTGTTCCACCCATTGGCTGTTCTACAAAGTTTTACTGGTATAAGTAAATGGTTAACAAACTATTAACAACTGATCTGTAGAGTGTGAGTTAGTTTATTAGTTAAGTGAGCTATTAGCTTATGTATATTATCGGGACGTTATTCTAAAGTTGCAACTATCCCTCATTTACTAACAGTTAATAACATCCCAACAACATGTATAAACCATTAACTGATAAACTGATGGGTAAACAAGTCATTAGTAAGTAATTTACAAATAGCTTGTTCATAATCTATTACTAATCTACAAGGTATAGCTATAAATCATTAACATACACTTAACAAGTCATTTATAACTTGTTACCTAACTGCTTGTAAGTTATCTATTAACTATCTATAAGGCACAGTTATAAATCCTTAACAAACTGTTAACTGTTATTTAACATTTATAACTCAGCAACTAACAATTTATTAATGATCTATTATCTAGTTATTAAGGATAGTTATTATAAAGTCTTACCCAAGTGTGAGATTTTCTTTTAGATTTCTCCAGTTTCTCCAAAATATTGCCATTCAACACATCTTCACTCGTGCCTGGATAAGTGCAAGTGTAACATGTCAAGGGGTTTCCTAGAACCCATCACATACCAGTATATAAAAGCTAAACCAATGTCAAAGAAGATAATGTGTCAAACAGCAAAACCAATGTCATAGAGGACAACCTATAACAATACCAATTATAAACACGATAACAATGGCCTGCAATAGCATAGGACTGCATTTGGTAAAAGGTAAAAATTAGATGAAGACATTTTGACACGTTCAAAGCAATGTTGCACAGACCATGATATGTTTCACCTTATGATCACCCAAGGTGTAATTTTGGTGGGGTTAAGTGGGGTTACAGTATCATTTTCTCCAGGACACAAAGTCACCTCTCTGTAAAGTTTGACTCTGTTAAAATGGCTTTTAGCTGAAATGTATCAACTGTGGTGGTGGTGGTGTCTGTGTGTGTTTGTGTGTGAAAGTGCTTGTGTGTGTGCTTTAAAGTTGTAAGGTTTTGTGTGAAATGTGTGAATGTCCTGTATGTGAATGGGTGTGCATGAAAGGTGGTGTGGGGGTTCAGTGTGTGTGTGTGTGTATGTGTGTATAATTGTGTGTGTGTGTGCCTGTATTTCTGTGTGTGTATTTGTGTGTGGAAGTGCTTGTGTGTGCGCGCTTTTTGGTTTTTACCTGAAATGTATCAGCTGTAGTGTGTGTGTGTGTGTGCTTAAGTGTGTGTGTGTGTGTGTATGTGTGAGTGAAACATGAGAGCAGACATAGAAGAAGAAGGGAATGCCTGAGGAAGGTATCATACTGAGTGTTTTATATTATTCTTATGCCAAGAATAATAAACGTTATCATTAGCCAAATAGTCTATTTGGGCACTTTCACTGTGGTTCCTTGTGGTTTTGAAACAGCATCCAGGGCTATGAGTCTAACGAATCATGGGATTTTTGTTTTGCTTGTGTGTGTGTGTGTGTGTGTGTGTGTGTGTGTCAGTATGTGTGTGTGTGTATCATGCCTCAGTAAGAACCCCCCCCCCCCACACACACACACACACATCACATCATTCCACACACCCTGATGCCAGACTGCCTATCACAAAACCCCCATTAACCCTGCCTATGAGGTGCTGAGAGAGGGAAGAGGGAGGGAGGGATGGAGGGAGGGAGGGATAGAGAGAGGGTCTGTGGAGAGATGGAGGAGTGATGGGAAGCGGGAGTAGGGTTGGAGGATAAGACCACCCTGCACAGGGGCCTGGAATGCTCAGGGTCTGGAGGAGTTAAGACTAATATCTCCACTTCTGTGTGTAAGTATGTGTGTGTGTGTGTTTGTGTGAATGTATGTGAATGTGCTCACATGCATGAAAGTGGGTCAGTGTATGAGTGTATGGTGTGTGTCTGTATGTGTGTGTGTGTTGTGTGTGCATGGATGGGGGGGGGGGGGGGGGGGTCAGTGCAAAGGTGTGTGTGTGTGTGTGTGTGTGAACATATGTGCATCTGTTTGTGTGCATGGAGGGGGTGGGGTGGGCATTCAGTGCAATGGTGCTTTAGGTGTGTGTGTGTGTGTGTGTGTGTGTGTGTGTGTGTGTGTGTCTGTGTGTGTGAATGTTGTGTTCAAACATGTTTTGGCACCAGTGTGTCTCTGTTTCACCCACTCTCTCTCTCTCACTCTGTGTGTGTGTGTGTGTGTGTTTCGCCCACTCTCTCTGGACCTTGTGCTGAAGGAGTCAATACCAGTATCTCCAGTTCTGTGTGTGTGTGTGTGTGTGTGTGTGTGTGTGTGTGTCTCGCCCTCTCTCGCTGGACCTTGTGCTGAGAGAAAGCAGGCGGCTCCAAAAATAACCCATCCATCCATCCCTCAGTCCGGCGCTGGGGCGGCCAGTTTGGATGTGCGGGGGCGAGCAAGCGGATCTGTCATGGCATCTGCGAATGCTCAGGCCTCGGCAGGCACTGGACCTGGGCCCCGTACTGCCTCGGCCCCTGGCTCACACTCCAACAGGAAATGGCACTGCCCTGAGGTGCAGGTGCTTCCCCACACACACACACACACACACACACACACACACACACACACCATGTCTGGTCCAGGCTGGTTGCTCCACTAGTCTCTAAAAAATACTGTAAGAGTACAACTTCTAGCAGCTTTACATCTTTCTCTCTCTCTCTCACACACACACACACACACACACATACACAGAATACAATGGGGAATATCCCAGACTCTACACTCTCTACACTCACAAACACACAGGCACATACTGCACAGACACATACACGCACATGCACACACACATAGAGACCCTGGCACTGTCTTGTCTGTCTGACTGGCAAGCACGGATAAATGATGAACTTCCTGGCCTGGAAACTCTCTTCTCTCAATCAGGTGTGAAAAGGAGAGATCTCCAGCAAGCTAAAGGAAGACTAGGAGGAACCTCTGCAAGATAACAAGGGCTGAAAGAGCGTGTGAGAAAAGACATGGAGGAGTAAGAGAGAGAGAGAAGAGAGATGCTGGGGTTGGGGGAAGAGAAAGAGAGGGAGTAAAAACACAGAAAGAGGGGAATAGAAATACAAAGAAATAGAGAGAGAATAAATAAAACGGCTGACAGAGTGAGAGAGACTTTCTTTTTTTTTTATTCATTCTATTTTTGAGTGTCATCCCTGCCTCTTTCCAGCGGACTCCTCTCACCCTCCCCTCCTGAGTGGACTGCAACCAACACTACGGGAGGCACATCTCACGACCGACTCCCCATCACAGAGGACCTTCCTGGACGCCGACGCTGGCCCGACTCCCCTTCCTGAGGCTTTGTGATTGACCCCCCCTCACAATGGCGCTGTCAAATGGACCCTTACTGTTACCCCATGACCCATCTCAATCCTTTGAGTTTGTCACTATGCCTGGCCGCTGCTACATTGTCCAGCCATAATTCCTGATAACCCCCTCTAGACTGACTACCGTGTATTGTAAGAGTGGGATAATACTCTATTATGAACTATTATGAACCTTAGCTAAAACCATAGGCAGCTTATAGTCTGTCATGATTACTACTGATTGTAATTTTTCTGCATGATCCCTGGCAGTTGGGTCAGCCCCTTGAGTCGTGGATCTGCCCAAGGTTTCTTCCTAGATTAACTGAACATAAGGGAGTTTTTCCTTGCCCCTGTTGCTCTTGGGTGCTCCTTCTGTAAAGCGCCACGAGACAATACTATTGTAAAAGGCGCTGTATAAATAAAACTGAATTGAATTGAATTGAATATTTTATCTCCACTTCTCTCTGTGTGTCTTTCTACACCTCTCCCAAAGGTGTGTGTGTGTGTGTGTGTGTGTGTGTGTGAGAGAGAGAGAGAGAGTGTGTGTGTGTGTGAATATATGTGTATATGTTTGTGTGCATACGTATGCATGGAAGGTGGTGGTGCTGTTTGGGGTCATTGTAGGACTGTATTGTACGTGTGTGTGTGTGTGTGCGCGCGTGTATGTGTGTGTGTGTGTGTGTGTAGGGGTGTGTGTGTGTGTGTGTATGTGTGTGTGTGCATGTTGACTTCTCAGTGTTAAACTCAGATAAGTGATTATGAATACTTCACAACTTGCATGGTAAAGTGACATTTGACATAGTAGATAAGTTATCGCCATTCTGTCATATCATTCATATCATCATATCATATATATATTGAATATGTTACAATACAGTGCAAATACTGTAGAGAGGACTAGAGGACATGGTAGAGAAAAATGGGGCTTATCTCAATGGACACTAACTCACATGTAGAGGGTGTAGGCTTCTGGAAAATGTATAGATTAAACGTTAAACGATATAAACTAAATACTTACTAATCTGTAGCCCTTCTCTAGATGTGCATAGGCCAGGCCAGACCAGATAAGTCCAATGAAAACGTTAAGGGTGACAATGGAATTACAGGCCTATCCGATATTTAGTTGTCTTGCAAATGATTGTAAATCGGTAGGCCTACAGTGAATTATGGCTTATTTACATAGTACATAACATTTCTGAAAGACAGTAATACAGATAATTGTTTGTATTATGTAAATAATCCGTCAAGGAAGTTTTCTGGCAATCGAGATTTTTAACCAGCTGTTGCCTATTTACCTGTAATAGGCTGTAGCCCTCCATAGGCATGTACAGACAGGTCGATAAAACACAAAAACCTATCGTTAATTGCAATGCTATAATTTATTTAACTCTTGGACTGTACACTTTGCCGAAAAATAAAAAAAAATTAAAAAACACTTACTGGGACTGAGCCTACATGCCTTAAATGTGACCAAATATGGTTCTAAGTCAAGAACAAAAGCTTAGCCTGTCTAAGCCACAAAGTTCAGTTTTTGAACATATACACAGCTTAGACTGAGTAGCCTATTAAAACAACTTACACATAAGCTTTTTGTAGAAGCCTAGGGCCAAGCCTATACAACGACATTTCTCTTACGTGAGAACAACAGCTTAACCTTGCATTTGAACCTCAAACATAACAACACGAAGGGGCGATTAAATTTACTAAGCTAAATGAAACCGGTTTCAATATCGTTTTGAACAACAACGATAACACGCGAATATATGCCATAACACTGACATTACAGAAATGTAATCATTCTGATACCTTCACCTCTTTGAATTCATCCTTGCTGTGCAGGTTTTCCGATGGTCAACTTTATAACTTCAGCTACTTGTCACAGACAAAGCTCCTGCCAGCAGGCAGAAATGTGAGTGTCGCGTTCTAAACAGTCCGGCTAGAAAGCTGCGTCTATCACCGTGAGAAATTATATAAAATATAAAACATATTAAAATAGGTGACAACTGGGGAGGCAAGATCTATTTTACAGGGACAGCTGCCTCTGTATGCCACCCCATTGAATGTATAAAAAAATTGAATGTGGCTTACTGTACATTCAAAGTGACTGGCGTCACTTGAAAGTTCAGATCTCGCAGTTTCATCTGATATGCGGATGGTATCTGTGTGACTAAAACGAGTGTTTTGGCAGTTGGAAAAAGGTTTTTAAGAAAGGTGACTCAGGTTTCAAGAAAGGTGACTCAGGATGAGGTGGGATTGTTAAAAGAGAAATTCAGTGTGAATCAAGAAATGTTAAACTGCTTGACTGACTGGTAAAATAACATAAAGGCAATGAACATCCTGTACACTCACAAACTTAAGGATCTATGAACATTTATTATTCATCTTTTGGATATTTTTGTTTGTTTGTGATTACCAGTAGGTCACCAAAGTTTTGCATGCATGTAGAGGCATACACAGCTATACAGGCAAATACATGTGTGAGTATGTGTGTGTGTGCGCGGGGGGTGGGTGGGTGTAAAGTAAAGACACAAAGTTATCACATAACGTGATAACTTGTGGAAAAACACTCATCAGACCATCCAACCACAATGAAGTGAAACCATGAGCTCACTGGTCTGTAGGTTTCATCTGTGAACATTTCCAGTATGCAATGCTTTCTTTCACTTGTCTTTCTGCTTCCAGGTAATTGTCAATGCCAGACTAAAGCCATGTCACACAAAGTACATAATGCATAATGATATCATAATATAGCCTACTCTAGCTAAAGCATTATCAACTTAATGAGAGTTTTATGCTCATGGTCTATGTCAGTCTGTCATTCATTATAGGATTTGGGGGATGTGCTCTGTTCTCTAACCATGTGTAGTTTTGACTAATCACATAAGTTGTATCGCATTTGTATCAGAGAATTAGTCTCTGTGACAGAGCAAACATAAATATATTGTACTTTGTACTACTTGCTGTGGAGCCAACTCTACATTGTTACTAGTATTGTTACTTGTACAGTTGTTACTAAAATAGGTGCACACATACACAAGTCTCTCTTGATTGTCAGAAGTGGGTCAGTTACCACAAACAACCCCTTTTTGTAGTCAAATGTAGTAAGCCCAGGTAGACAACATGCTACAACCTATGCACAATACCTTAGAAACTGAACAATAGCCTAGAAATTGGGCAAATGGCTCAACATTTTATGCAGCTGGCTGTCAGGATAAGTGCATGTAGTGCAACACCAAAATGAGAATGTTAGTCTGTCTGTTAGACCTGTCATTGACGATGTTCATCACCTTACCAAATGATCATTTGTGCTGCCCTTTAGTAGGCCTAAATACAGTTCAACTTAGCAAACATGACCACCTAAGAGAAATGGCACTGCAGCTCACATATCAGAGAACAGACTGATAGATAAATGCACTTGAAACACCACAAGAAAACCAACAGTCTACTGTCACCCCCTCAAGTCTTATCTTGATGAGCAGATATGTCATTGTGGTGGGGATGTTTTTTTCAGCCCTCAGGTCAGATTTAAAAGTTTGCACTGTATGCTGGTAGTTGCTTTTAACTAGTTTAAGCTGGTTTCACCACTCAACACTTCAGAATAATTTGGTTTTAGCTGGAATTTTTTTCAAATAAAAGGACGTGGTTGAGGTCAGCCAGAAAGCATGTGCTACTTGCTGAGAAACTGTGAGATGCTACCTTCTCATCTGTGTTTCTGTTGAATTAATTTATTAGTACAGCTAGTTCAGCATACTTACATGTGTAAGGTTATGATTAGCAAGCACACTCTCTGTACAAAAGAGAAAAGACACCACATATTCTTTCTAGATGCTACCAAACATTTTTTTAGTAGGCTAATGATATTTTGGCCTATAGTCTTTTTCAAGTCTTAGATTGGTAGACTTGAAAGAGGCTATGGGCCAAAACGCAGTTCAAAGAAGGATGTCGGCATCTATCTCTGTATGTGCTGTTTTAGGACCAGCACTTATTAAACAACAGAGCACTATGGGACTACTTGTGGATTCAGAATTCATGACTACCTGAATTGATGAGAAAATGGCTTAATCCCAATGTCTCATCTAAGCGCTAAGTCCTGAACCCTGAAATACTTAAAGGAGAAATCGGGTATGAATCAATCCATAGCCCTGTTGGTCACTGTGTCATGCCTCTCTGTCAGTGTCACCCGTTCTCTTCCTGATCACTTGCCCCTCCCACTCATTCACGCCAATCTGATGCAATCATTACTTCCACCTGTTGCTTGTTACCTGTTGTCTGTCTTGTATTAATTTCCTTGTCTCCCAGTGTTCTCTGTCAGACCGTCCGCGAACCTACTGCTACTCATGCAAGGCAAGCATTTAAAGACCCTGACTCCTGAACCTGTTCCCGTAGTTCCTGTGTTTCTGTCATCTGCCTGCTCCCGTGTCTCCGTCCTGTTTCCCTGCCTGTCTCTGTTCTCTGTCTTCCGTATCCTGATTGATTGCCTACCCGCTGACGACCCCGGACCGACTCGACCTCCGCTCTGCTCTCCTGTCCCTGGTTTCGACCTCTGCTTGTCCACGACCTCCGCTCTGCTCTCCAGCCCTGGTATTGACTCCTGCCTGTCTACGACCTCCGCTCTGCTCTCCAGCCCCTGGGTTCGACCTCCGCCTGTCCTCGACCTACGCTCAGCTCTTCTGTCCCGGCTCCTGACCCATCCTGGCAGTTTCAAAACTAGACTTAAGACCAAACTGTTCTCACTTAATAATTCACTTATCTTTATTTTTATACTCTGTACACTTCAACTGTTAAACTAATCATTTTATGTCTTTATTCATTTTAGTGACTTTCATCTACTATATTTCTATCTACTGTGCTATATTTCTATCTACTGTGCTATTTTGCAATTCCTTTGTGTATGAAATGTGCTATATAAAAAAAAACTTGCATTGCCTTGAATTGAAAGCTTTTGTCTGGTGTTTTTATAACAAAAAAAGGTATTTAATGGTAACTGTGGGTAATGCAGTGAGAGTTTGGAATGTTAAAAGTTTAATGTTGGCATGTTTAAAAGTTTAATTAAACCCTTTCTGAAATTTGAGAGGTGAGTAAACCGTGTTTACTTGTGTCTTGGCCTCCATTGTAGCCCTGTCTATGGTCATACTGATATGAAATCGATATATCCAATTTCAACTAATCATGAGCAATCATCATGCCTGAATTATGAATAATTTGTTCCCCTCTTGAATTACCTGCTACTCAACTAGAGGGTTCTATGGTTTCAGGCCTCCAGACCACTTCAGAGAAATTACTTTTCACACAGTCTTCTCACACAAAGCAACTGTTACCAAGACCACCATATATTTTCTTCTTAAAACCACCACCACTGCAAACAGCACCCCTCCAACACACGCACATACACACACACACACACACACACACACACACACACACACACACAGACACACACACCTGCCCCCCACCCCTATCTGCTCTCTCACTTATGACTCATCTGGTTAAAAGCATTGTCAGAAAGCATTACTGCAGTCAACATCACTCAGGTCTCTGACACAATACAACAACTATGGCAACTGCTGGACCAAGGTGAGAGCCTTTGTCAAATATTATCAATATTTCATTATATTTCAATATTTCAATGGTTGTAGATAGTAGATAGATAGTTAGTTAGGAACAATTTTAATTAAAAGAAAAGACTTCGATAAGTAGAACAGGTTCAGCTGAAGACTATACATTAATGTCTTGTTCCACAGCTGCTTAACCTATACAACTGCTCCATTATGAACATGTCAGGACAGACGTTGGCAGCTAATAGCCAAGATGTACCATGTGTGCTGAGATCATATCCACACAGAACTGATTGCCCTTCAGTTAGTGTCATGTAAATGCCATTTCTTCATCTCTTGAGAATTCTTGACTGTTTGATTTACACACCCTCTGTCATTCATCCTGTTGGAACCCACAACTTTTCATTTGCACGCTAGCCAGGTTCCTTAACCCACTACGCTACCACCACCCCTGACCTCATTCAAACTGAAACTGAACACGTTAAGTGCTGTCAAGTTCATATATTTACTATATAACGTACAGGATTTGAATAATAGATAGCTGCTTTCATTATTAGTTTGTTTATTGTAGTAATCAGACCTTGCACTGGTACAACTGCAGGCCGTTGACCATGGGTGTTTCATGCGTCACCTTTCTGGCTCTGGTTGCTTTTCTTGCCCTCATTCCTCCAACCACCCCATCCTGTATGAGTGGGTCCCCTCGCGAGTGCAAAGACGCTGAATTTGCCCCAGGGTCCAACCTGGCCGGCGAGGGCTTTGACATCACCAAGATGCAGCGCAAGGGATCCTTTGTCATCAACATGAACCTTTGGAGACGTAAGAACAGAACCTGCCTGCTATGCAACAACCCTTACCAGGAGAACAAGATGCAGAAAGTCCCAGTAGCTGTGGTGGACTGGAGAACCAGGCAACACTGCAGCATGAAGGTGGTCAGCTCACTGCACCAGTCAAGCGAGTCACTGGTTACCTCCATCACCTCGGCTGTGCAGAACAACTGGAAGGCTGATATGAAATTCAACGTCTATGCGAGTGAAGGATCTCTGATACTGGCTGGGTCCAAG
Source organism: Tenualosa thibaudeaui (assembly GCA_027481765.1). Classification (NCBI taxonomy): domain Eukaryota; kingdom Metazoa; phylum Chordata; class Actinopteri; order Clupeiformes; family Clupeidae; genus Tenualosa; species Tenualosa thibaudeaui. The sequence goes on from JAIFZK010000024.1 coordinate 13,102,904, forward strand.
TCCAAACTGTCTGAGTACTCTATGGGAAAAACAAAGAAAGACAAATATATATTCATAAGCCATAAGATGGTCTGTAAATACTATAGGTAAAGAACTATTTATCTTTTAGAATTATAGAAGAATTTATTCTGCCATAAATACATTTATTTATTGTAAATATTTATTATATTTATATAATAAATTATATTATATTATATTTATATATTTGACTCTATATTTGACTCTTCACATGTGGCTAACTGACTTTGACATGATTTGATATGATAGCTATGGGGTTTCTGGCACACCCCCTCTCCATGAGGATTTTCTGCGTGCCATTGATAGACTTCCAAAGAAATACACCAGGGAGAGCAAACTGCGTTTCTACAAGCTTATTGATGACTTTGGCACTCATTATATGAGGATGGTAAGAATGCAGAGCAAGCTATCCATGCAACATATACAGTTACATAAGTTTGTATTGTTTCCTATACAAAATAAATATTTGACATATTTACATAATAAAATACACAATAATAATAATGGTTACATTATTATTATTGTAATAATAATGTAATGTATTGTATTGTAATGTATATAATGTAATGTATTATTAATTACAACAAAACAACAACAACAACAACAATAATAACAATAATAATTATTATTGTTGTTGTTGTTATTATTATATAATTATTGGTTGCGTTTAGGTCACTCTGGGTGGGATGGTGCAGTCAGTGACCAGTGTCAGGCAGTGCCTGGCCTCCTTGCATGACCTGAACTCAGATGAGATCCAGAAGTGTTTGACCTTGGAGGCAGATGCCAGTGTTACTGGGGCAGCGCACGGAAGAGTGGATATGAAGTACTGTAATGAGCAGAAGAGCAAGATAGACCACAAGAACAGCTTCTCCGGTAGCTTTAATGACAGGTGAGCCCAGGAGTGCTGGGAATGCACCTTGAATACTTGAATTTCCAGACTATTAACTAACGTTAAAAGAGAAATCTGGTGTGTCAATCCGTAGCCCTGTTGTTTGAGGTCACTGATGGCTGTTTGTGGGTAAAAGAACCAGAAAATGAGATACAACATAGACCAAATACAGCCAACGCTAACTTAGTGTGGCATAGGAAAATTAAACTGAAATGAGTTTCTGTGCCCCACTCGGTTAGTGTTAGTGTCTAACATTAATTGAACACTGACACTAACACTAACTTTGGTCGATGTTGTGCTATGCCCTATGATTATTGCTTGTCATTGTCCTGTTTGTTTGTTTGCTTGTTTGGTTGGTTTATTGTGATACAAAAAAGAACAAAAAAGTATTTTATTTCCTTCTTTGTTTCTTTCTTTCTTTATTGACAGGATGACAGAGATCTTTGGTGGCTACACCACTGAGCCAGAACTTCTCTTCTCTGCAGACAAAGACCCGACTGCCTACAAGGAGTGGGTTTCCTCTCTGCCCAGCAACCCAGACGTGGTTTCCTATTCGCTGGACCCTCTCTATCAGCTGCTGAACAATAGCCTCCCAGTGCAAGAAGAGCTTCGCAAAGCGACTAGAGATTACATTTTAGAGAAAGGACTGTGGCACAATTGCTCTGAGCCCTGCGGATCTGGCATCAAGAGGAACCCACAGGAACCCTGTAAGTGCACTTGCCATGGCAATCCCGGTGTGAATGTTGACTGTTGTCCCACCCAACGAGGCTTAGCTCGAGTCGTCATCACCGTGGTGAGAGCCACTGGCTTGTGGGGAGACACCACAACAGCCACGGATGGCTACGTGAAGATCTTCGACTCCAAGAGCGTGCAATTAAGACAGACAAATGTGATTTGGAACAACAATTCGCCTGAGTGGAATGCTGTCTTTGACATCGGCAACGTTGTTCTCACTTCGACCAGCATGGTGAAGTTCGAGGTGTGGGATGAGGACAACAAGTGGGATGATGACCTGCTGGGAAGCTGCACCGCGGAATTCAAGGAAGGGACCAAGGAGGACGTGTGTCAGCTGAACCACGGTCTGTTCTACTACAAACTCCAAGTGAGCTGTGGGCCGAGCCTGAGCGGACCATCTTGCTCGGAGTATGTAAACTCACCCATGAACTCTCACCTGGAGGGGCTGTACCTGTCTCGCCATGCCCGACCCATACCGAAGGAGATGCTCCAGAAGATGGGAGTGTTTCTGGACCAGGATGGACACTTCAATGAGACTGACCCAAATTAAACTTTTTCTGTTTTTTCACTGTTGCAGGAAATTTAATCATCCAGAAAGAATTGTGCTTTGCGGCTTATTGAGAATATTTATTCCCTTCAGAAAGAAAAGTATTTTCTGCTAAATCTTTTTCCGTGAGTATTAGCTGCTGTGTATGTACTCTGCTTTAAACATTTCGCTAATGTTGAACAAAGTGTTGTCATGGCATGCAGGGTGCAAGAATGCAAGAAGCAAAAATATCTATCCCTATTTCCAGATGCAAGATGGCGTATTTATGTTTTTGTAATAAAAGGCAATATCTGAATCATTGAATTACTGTTCAGAAGTCTTGTGATCATGGCATAAATAGACAGTGTCATGCACTCAAATTTGGCATGACGAGATAAGTCTCAAGTTAAGAGCATTTTGCACACCTCTGTATTACCCTTATGCTAATACGCATTTCAAAGGAGAGCATGAAGATTCAGAAGCTTCAGGTGGTGATGTTAATCAAAACAGTTGTGCTTGCTGTGCTGATGATAAACATTAGATTTTATAGGAAAAATCCAGTCAGTCAGCCTAATCCCTGTTCTTTCAGGCTGTCGAGTGCTGTCGGTAGGTATAAGAACAGTAACTGCAAACTAATTTGCCAGTTGGTTACCTTTTAGCTATTTGGTCTATGTTGCAACGAATTCTGATGTTCTCATACCTGCCGGCAGCAGGTCTCCGGGTTGATTCACGGACAATCCCTTCAGTGGTGTACAATATCATTCATTTGTGTGAGGGTATTAATGTAATTGAGGCATGCTTTAAAAAATATATATTGTAAGTTTTATTGTAAGTTTTGTAATGGTCTTTCAGTGTTGTAATAAATAAGTCAGCTGAAAAACTATGTATGTTGCTGTTTTCATTCTTGTATATTTCAGCATATATTCTGTTCATCAGTGAATGCTTTTCTGAAGAATTTCTTAATATCTTCCTCACATCCCACAGTCAATTAATTAAATGCAAAATAATATATATAGATATCAGTAACCTGTCGAAAGGCCAGAGCTGTAAAAACCCCATCAAACCATCACGGACACTCCCCAGCTAACAGTGATGGGTCTATCAAACTGTGAACAATTTGAACAAGCATTGCAAGTTCAGATGTGGGAGGTCTGAAGGAAATGTGGCAATAGGTGAGGCAATAGGTCCTTTTAGGCTGTGTATTATAAAAATTAAACTTCATTTATCATTTCAGAAGAGGCTGCAGACACCACATATCTCTTTACTCAGTTCAGTTCAGCCACCTTTACTGACGTAGCATTTTGGAAGATTTATGTTTAACTGAATTTAACTGAAATGGTTATTATCACCTGGAAAAAATAAGTACTGTTTTCTGATTAGGGTCAGATAACAGAATACCTATGAAGTAGATCTGGTAAAAAGTTTAATCACTGTTCCATATCAATGCTATAACAACCATAGTAAGTGACGGTTGAACTAGTGAGCAACAGTGGGATCAGCTATTTACAAGCTCACTGTTAGACAGTATAACCAGAGAGGGTAAAAACAGAGCACTATTCAATGATCTTTGGTGATGTCATGTGTTGACCTTTGCTCTGTCTACAGGTTCATTTCCTGTGTGCCCCCTACATAAATCCTCTCCTTGTCACGGCTGACACTCAGTCTTCCAGAGTACCATGGACTTCTTGTTCCTATCCTCAGTTTTCTTCAGACTGCGCTTTGGAGTTGTGCCACTGGGTGGCAGCAGTGGTCTATCGTAAGTTATCTGTGTTTTGGAACTAGAACTGGAACTAGACCCTTGCTTTTTGGTTTCTAATGGGGAACACAGTGCTGCTCTCAGATGTGTCCACCCAGCGCTGAGTCCTGTAAAGAAAAGCCAGAAGGGCAGATTTGAGGTTCAGTTCTTAGGTGAAACAAAGTGTTTTAGGGTGCTCAAGCTTGAACCAATGACAGAGTAGTTTGGGAGCCATAGACTTGCTCTATGCAGAGGATACAGAGAGAGCTACACCACTTCAGCAGCATGTGTTCAGATGTGTACTGCCATACACTCCAGTCTTTTTTTGTGTGTTTGTGTGTGTGTGTGAGAGTGTGTGTGTGTTTGGGGGGGCAGACAAGCAACAGTAAATAAACACACACACACACATACACACACACACAAGCACACACACATACTCTCACACACACACACACACACACACACACACACAAACACACACACACATACTCAGACACACACACACAAACACACATACACACACACAAGCATGCGCACATACACAGACACACACACACACACACAAGCACGCACACACAAGCACGCACACATACTCACACACACACACACTCTCCCAGTTCTCATTCTGAGCTCGATGAGTCCAAATTGTGTGTCCTAGGCAGCCCATTCCCCAGCAGCAGGGAAGGCTGGTGCCAGGTGGCGCACTGGTCTGGGGTGGACGTATAAATTACAGTACGAACGTGGTTAAGATTACTGATGGGGTGTGTGAGATGAGTGTAAAGAATATCAGTTGTGCTTTAAATGAAGCCTGCTGTGGGGGATCATATGTGTGTGTGTACACGTGTGTATTTATGTGTGTGTGTATGTATACGTGTGTGTGTGTACATATACATACTGTATGTGTGAGTGTAAGTGCTTGTGTGTGTGTGCATGTGAGCATACTGTGTATGTGTATGTGTGTGTGTGTGTGTGTGCATGTGAGCATACTGTGTGTGTGTGTTTGTGTGTGTGTGTGTGTGTGTGTGTGTGTGTGTGTGTGTGTGTGTGTGTGTGTGTGTGTGTGTGTGTGAGGGAGAAAGACAAGGACTTGTTCACACTCCCAACCATTCATGTGTGTCTGTGAGTATGTGTGCGTGCGCATACATGCTGTGTGTGTGTGTGTGTGGAAAGAGAGAGTTGGAGATAGAATTTTTGTCGTTCACACTCACATCCATGCTTTCTCTCCTCCTTGGCTTGGTGAACAGTAGCACTTTTTTGTTACTTTGTTTAGCCTGCTCTTTCTCTCTCCTCCGGTGTGAAATGCTGTTGTGCTAAAATGTCATTGAGTGGGAGTAGACAGCAGGAGCTGAAGGAATAAACACTGCTTCCAGACCTGTCAAGTACAACTTAGACCAAAAAAAAACTTAATCCTAATGTGCTGTGCTGTGTGTGGGAGAGCAGGGAACAGAACAGAGAGTAACAATAAGAGTTATGATGTGTTACACACACACACATGCGCGCGCACGCACACACACACACACGCACACACACACACAAGGAGAGACAATGTTTAGAGGATATGGGGTTCCAAATGTGCCAAAATCATGTCTTGGTCGACCATTTATGTTGACTGAAGTTGTGTTCAAACAAGACATGGTCTGTGCATTGGACATTGCATTGGATGTGTTCAAATGTTCTGGTCTAATTTTCACCATCATAAAAACATCTTATTGTATTACTGTATGTTGTCTTCTTTGGCATTGATTTTGCTGTTACACATGGTTTTGTTAAATGTGTTGTTTCATCTGGCACTCAGCTCAGAGTTTTTAAATCGATTTTCGGTAACACTTAACTAACCATTTTAAATATCACATCAAATTTCTGCACATTTATCTTGTTCCACCCATTGGCTGTTCTACAAAGTTTTACTGGTATAAGTAAATGGTTAACAAACTATTAACAACTGATCTGTAGAGTGTGAGTTAGTTTATTAGTTAAGTGAGCTATTAGCTTATGTATATTATCGGGACGTTATTCTAAAGTTGCAACTATCCCTCATTTACTAACAGTTAATAACATCCCAACAACATGTATAAACCATTAACTGATAAACTGATGGGTAAACAAGTCATTAGTAAGTAATTTACAAATAGCTTGTTCATAATCTATTACTAATCTACAAGGTATAGCTATAAATCATTAACATACACTTAACAAGTCATTTATAACTTGTTACCTAACTGCTTGTAAGTTATCTATTAACTATCTATAAGGCACAGTTATAAATCCTTAACAAACTGTTAACTGTTATTTAACATTTATAACTCAGCAACTAACAATTTATTAATGATCTATTATCTAGTTATTAAGGATAGTTATTATAAAGTCTTACCCAAGTGTGAGATTTTCTTTTAGATTTCTCCAGTTTCTCCAAAATATTGCCATTCAACACATCTTCACTCGTGCCTGGATAAGTGCAAGTGTAACATGTCAAGGGGTTTCCTAGAACCCATCACATACCAGTATATAAAAGCTAAACCAATGTCAAAGAAGATAATGTGTCAAACAGCAAAACCAATGTCATAGAGGACAACCTATAACAATACCAATTATAAACACGATAACAATGGCCTGCAATAGCATAGGACTGCATTTGGTAAAAGGTAAAAATTAGATGAAGACATTTTGACACGTTCAAAGCAATGTTGCACAGACCATGATATGTTTCACCTTATGATCACCCAAGGTGTAATTTTGGTGGGGTTAAGTGGGGTTACAGTATCATTTTCTCCAGGACACAAAGTCACCTCTCTGTAAAGTTTGACTCTGTTAAAATGGCTTTTAGCTGAAATGTATCAACTGTGGTGGTGGTGGTGTCTGTGTGTGTTTGTGTGTGAAAGTGCTTGTGTGTGTGCTTTAAAGTTGTAAGGTTTTGTGTGAAATGTGTGAATGTCCTGTGTGTGAATGGGTGTGCATGAAAGGTGTGTGGGGTTCAGTGTGTGTGTGTGTGTATGTGTGTGTGTATAATTGTGTGAGTGAAACATGAGAGCAGACATAGAAGAAGAAGGGAATGCCTGAGGAAGGTATCATACTGAGTGTTTTATATTATTCTTATGCCAAGAATAATAAACGTTATCATTAGCCAAATAGTCTATTTGGGCACTTTCACTGTGGTTCCTTGTGGTTTTGAAACAGCATCCAGGGCTATGAGTCTAACGAATCATGGGATTTTTGTTTTGCTTGTGTGTGTGTGTGTGTGTGTGTGTGTGTGTGTGTGTGTGTGTGTGTGTGTGTGTGTGTGTCAGTATGTGTGTGTGTGTATCATGCCTCAGTAAGAACCCCCCCCCCCACACACACACACACACATCACATCATTCCACACACCCTGATGCCAGACTGCCTATCACAAAACCCCCATTAACCCTGCCTATGAGGTGCTGAGAGAGGGAAGAGGGAGGGAGGGATGGAGGGAGGGAGGGATAGAGAGAGGGTCTGTGGAGAGATGGAGGAGTGATGGGAAGCGGGAGTAGGGTTGGAGGATAAGACCACCCTGCACAGGGGCCTGGAATGCTCAGGGTCTGGAGGAGTTAAGACTAATATCTCCACTTCTGTGTGTAAGTATGTGTGTGTGTGTGTTTGTGTGAATGTATGTGAATGTGCTCACATGCATGAAAGTGGGTCAGTGTATGAGTGTATGGTGTGTGTCTGTATGTGTGTGTGTATTGTGTGTGCATGGATGGGGGTCAGTGCAAAGGTGTGTGTGTGTGTGTGCGTGTGTGTGTGTGTGAACATATATGCATCTGTTTGTGTGCATGGAGGGGGTGGGGTGGGCATTCAGTGCAATGGTGCTTTAGGTGTGTGTGTGTGTGTGTGTGTGTGTGTGTGTGTGTCTGTGTGTGTGAATGTTGTGTTCAAACATGTTTTGGCACCAGTGTGTCTCTGTTTCACCCACTCTCTCTCTCTCACTCTGTGTGTGTGTGTGTGTGTGTGTTTCGCCCACTCTCTCTGGACCTTGTGCTGAAGGAGTCAATACCAGTATCTCCAGTTCTGTGTGTGTGTGTGTGTGTGTGTGTGTGTGTGTGTGTCTCGCCCTCTCTCGCTGGACCTTGTGCTGAGAGAAAGCAGGCGGCTCCAAAAATAACCCATCCATCCATCCCTCAGTCCGGCGCTGGGGCGGCCAGTTTGGATGTGCGGGGGCGAGCAAGCGGATCTGTCATGGCATCTGCGAATGCTCAGGCCTCGGCAGGCACTGGACCTGGGCCCCGTACTGCCTCGGCCCCTGGCTCACACTCCAACAGGAAATGGCACTGCCCTGAGGTGCAGGTGCTTCCCCACACACACACACACACACACACACACACACACACACACACACACACACATGTCTGGTCCAGGCTGGTTGCTCCACTAGTCTCTAAAAAATACTGTAAGAGTACAACTTCTAGCAGCTTTACATCTTTCTCTCTCTCTCTCACACACACACACACACACACACACATACACAGAATACAATGGGGAATATCCCAGACTCTACACTCTCTACACTCACAAACACACAGACGCACAGACACATACACGCACATGCACACACACATAGAGAGACCCTGGCACTGTCTTGTCTGTCTGACTGGCAAGCACGGATAAATGATGAACTTCCTGGCCTGGAAACTCTTCTCTCAATCAGGTGTGAAAAGGAGAGATCTCCAGCAAGCTAAAGGAAGACTAGGAGGAACCTCTGCAAGATAACAAGGGCTGAAAGAGCGTGTGAGAAAAGACATGGAGGAGTAAGAGAGAGAGAGAAGAGAGATGCTGGGGTTGGGGGAAGAGAAAGAGAGGGAGTAAAAACACAGAAAGAGGGGAATAGAAATACAAAGAAATAGAGAGAGAATAAATAAAACGGCTGACAGAGTGAGAGAGACTTTCTTTTATTTTTTATTCATTCTATTTTTGAGTGTCATCCCTGCCTCATTCCAGCGGACTCCTCTCACCCTCCCCTCCTGAGTGGACTGCAACCAACACTACGGGAGGCACATCTCACGACCGACTCCCCATCACAGAGGACCTTCCTGGACGCCGACGCTGGCCCGACTCCCCTTCCTGAGGCTTTGTGATTGACCCCCCCTCACAATGGCGCTGTCAAATGGACCCTTACTGTTACCCCCATGACCCATCTCATTCCTTTGAGTTTGTCACTATGCCTGGCCGCTGCTACATTGTCCAGCCATAATTCCTGATAACCACCTATAGACTGACTACCGTGTATTGTAAGAGTGGGATAATACTCTATTATGAACTATTATGAACCTTAGCTAAAACCATAGGCAGCTTATAGTCTGTCATGATTACTACTGATTGTAATTTTTCTGCATGATCCCTGGCAGTTGGGTCAGCCCCTTGAGTCGTGGATCTGCCCAAGGTTTCTTCCTAGATTAACTGAACATAAGGGAGTTTTTCCTTGCCCCTGTTGCTCTTGGGTGCTCCTTCTGTAAAGCGCCACGAGACAATACTATTGTAAAAGGCGCTGTATAAATAAAACTGAATTGAATTGAATTGAATATTTTATCTCCACTTCTCTCTGTGTGTCTTTCTACACCTCTCCCAAAGGTGTGTGTGTGTGTGTGTGTGTGTGTGTGTGTGAGAGAGAGAGAGAGAGTGTGTGTGTGTGTGTGAATATATGTGTATATGTTTGTGTGCATACGTATGCATGGAAGGTGGTGGTGCTGTTTGGGGTCATTGTAGGACTGTATTGTACGTGTGTGTGTGTGTGTGCGCGCGTGTATGTGTGTGTGTGTGTGTGTGTAGGGGTGTGTGTGTGTGTGTGTATGTGTGTGTGTGCATGTTGACTTCTCAGTGTTAAACTCAGATAAGTGATTATGAATACTTCACAACTTGCATGGTAAAGTGACATTTGACATAGTAGATAAGTTATCGCCATTCTGTCTTCCTGGGCTTGGGTATGAATGCTGAATCATGTCTTATGAGAGACTCATGAATGTTCTGTGAGCCATTTTTGACAGCTGCTGAGAATGTGTTTTGTTCTCACAGGTGAGAACACTAGTGAGTATCTAACACATTTGTAGCAACCACTGAGAAGAATGAGTGTGGGGTAAACACAGAGAGAGATGAGTCTGGGGTAAACACAGAGAGAGATGAGAGGAAATATCAGCAGAGACCAGAGTGAGGGAGATTAATTGTGTTCTGTCCTTGTTTACTTTCATGTACACACTACTTGTACTTTGTACAACTAGAAATGCTTTGGCAATGCAATGTGTATGTCTGTCATGCCATTAAAGGTCTATTGAATTGGATTGAAACTTGAGGGATGGAGAGACCAAAAGAGAGGAAAAGAGACAGACAGTAGAACTAATAAGAGAGAGAGACACAGAGCAAGTCAAAAAGGAAGAGATGTAATGAGAGAGAGAGAGAGAGGGAGAGAGAGGGAATGGATGAAAGAAATGAGTGAAAGAAAGAGATAGAGTACCGTGCAGGTTGTCTCTACCACTCAGACCTTTCTGCCCAGTGATGACTCAGCGTATTTGGCCTGTCTGCCCAGTGATGACTCAGTGCTTGGACCTCACCTTTCCAGTGCACCTCACCCTCACTCTCACCTGGCTAGGCCTCGTCTCCAGCTGACAGGACCTTTCCATGACCCAGCCTACTCCCAGGTGACACGCATACTGTACACGTACACACACACACACACACACACACACACACACACACACACACACACACACATACACACAAACAAGAGCACCTTTAAGCCCGGTGTGCAGGCCAGACAGAGTGGCTCTTCACACTGCCCTGAGCCTTGACTCACCTTCCCCGGGCCGGATCGGGTCCCCTGACGCGGCTCAATGTGACGGCAGCTGGTGGGGCGACACAGCCATCTCTCTGTTGCCTGTTTACCTGTCTGTTTACCACCATCCCCCTTACCCACCACCCCTGCCCCTTGCTGGGGTACTTAATGAGATAATGCCCCTATGGAGGACTATGGAGGGGCTTTTTCCTGTGCTGTGAGCCTGTTAGCCTGCTGAGGTCAGCAGTAATTCTGAGACCAAGCTCACTTTTGGGTGGGATGGAGGGGGGGGACTTCCTCTCTGGTTGTGGTCAATCTCTGCATTACTAATAGCTTCAATAACATTTCAACACAACCCCAGAGATTTGGTGTGTGTTAGTGTGTGTGTGTGTGTGTGTATGTTTAGTGGGGGGTTCGGGTGAGCAGGTTGCAGGGGGGAGCTGTTTCCACAATAGGGGGCATGAAAAGGTGAAAAGCATAAATAGCTATGAGTGCTTACACTCACTCACTCACACACACACAGACACACACAAACATACTGAAACACACACACGCACACACAGCTGTGTGTCCCAGACAACACCCCCCCCCACCCCCACACACACACACAGCTGCGTGTCTCAGACAAAACCCTTTGGCCTTTGGCTGTGGTGCAGTGCAGAAGTACACCTGTGTTTGCTCTTGGATCGCTGTGTGTGTGTGTGTGTGTGTGTGTATGTGCGTGTGCGTGTGTGTGTGTGTGTGCATATGTGGAGCTGACCCAGCTACATCCCCATGCCAAGACGCACAGGGTCATCAGCAGGCCTGGGGCTGTGTGCTACTCTTACAGTAACACAACTTAAATAGGATAAATATCCTAATAACACACACACACACACACACACACACACACATGTGTGCACACACACACACACACACACACACACACACACACACACACATATAGACACACACACACACACACAAACACATACACACTCTCATACACACACACACACACAAACACACAGACACACACACACACACACACACACACACACACACACACACAGTGTGTCCTCATAAGCACTTGAGTGCTGTTTGCCACATGTTATCTTTTGGACTCACTTGCCTAAAAAAGAAGCATTTAGCACCAGATCCGAGCCCTGTAAATGACCACTCTCAGAGGAGTGTCAAAGAGGCTGTTTCAACTTCACACGGAACTGTAGAACAACGAGGTCTTCTCCACACAGAACCATGTTCTTCACACAGAACCATGTTCTCCACACAGAACCATTTAACCCTGGCCCCCTCCCCGCCCTCTCACTTTGCCTCTCTCTCTCTGTCTATTTCACTCTGTCTATCTCTGTCTATCTCTTAGTCTCATACTTTTCTCTCTCTCTCTCCATCTCTCTGTCTCATTTCCTGTGGTGCTCT
>JAIFZK010000024.1:13142500-13160000 GCA_027481765.1 Tenualosa thibaudeaui
GCCGTGTGCGAGTTTACTTTCCCATCATGCATTTGTGTATGTTAGGCCCGCACTGAGAGCACCTGTGGGCTCAGAGTGTTTACACAAAGGAGAGTCGCATGAAGATCTGGACGTGTCCTGGCACAATCTTCTACAGGGATGCACCAGGATGCTGTTAGCCAGGCCCACCCACAGGCACGTTTCCCAAACATGGAGCCAGCCAGGGAGAAAGTAGCCAGGCCAATGTCGGGACCCAAAAGACAGTTTGGAGGCTATTTTATTTTGGTATGTGAGTCATTGTTTATTTGTTTATTATTTTCTGGGTGCCAAAGATAAACCAAACAAACAAACATACTCAGCAGTCCATAATGATACCAAGGTGACCGGAAGCCACAGCGCCCAAGAGACAGGATTTGTTTTGGTGTGTGAATGGTTATTATTATTAGTTTTATATTCTGGCGCCCAAAAGACAAACAAACAGTAGAGTCTGCATAGGTGACCACTGGTTTGTTGGTGTGAGTTCAGTGATTCCTGTCAGTAAGGGTGTGTGTGTGTGTGTGTGTGTGTGTGTGTGTGTGTGTGTGTTTTTTGACTAATGGATGGGAGTGTGTGTGGAGTCAGTCTGTGAGTCATACCCCATAAGAACCACACCAGGTTTTTATGACCCTACCTGACTTTCCTCAACACCACCACCACAGAGCTGTACCCAAAGACATGGTATGCTGTAATTAACAGTGCATTAGGGATTCACGCAACATCACCCGAGGGGTCAACATGAGTGCATGCAGCTCTCCACAGCAATCCTTCTAACCAACCTCTAACTACGGCTGTTAAATCCAGGTAAGAGATCATCAGCTAATGGCTTGTCTTTAATCAGCCTCAACTTCAAGATGACAGATGACGTCAAGTGTTTTTGGACGTCACTCATAGGGATGAATGGGAACTGTATCAAAATGCTGTGCCTGACTGAATGTGTACGTGTGCACGTTTTAAACACAGGAGAGAGGCCCTCTTAGTTAATAGCTGTCTTTAATTCAGTTGTAAATCCTGGTGGGAGGTGTTCTTAGCCATCTCTAATCAGGGCATTAGTCAGCTGGAATGGAGCCCAGTGCTGCCTCTGGCTCTGCTGACTGTCAGACTTTGGGCTAGTTTAGCCTTTGTGTGTGTGTGTGTGGGGGGGGGGGGCAGAGACCAGCCAGAAGACCATGGTGATTTGATGAACTATTTCAGAGACCATAAAATGGACTATTTCAGAGATGCAAACTATTTCAGTCCATAAAATTTCTTCTGCTGAAAAGAACAGAAATGTCTGATAGGTGTACAGATAAGCCTAAATAACCCTAATACTGTATAGTATTACTAAATAGTATTAGGGTTAGCATTGGCTTCGTTAGCTCTGCTCTAAAACCCTTCATTTCATCCTTCTGGAGAAGCAGCCATTTGTATGCCTGCATAAGGAGAAGCAGTGCTGGTGTGTTCTGTTCTCGGTTGTATTGAGGTGTGCACCTGAGTGCAGAGACTATGGGGGGTCGGTGGGTTCAGCTTGGGGGGTGCTTGGAGATGAGGGGGGTGAACTCTTGAACCGTGTTAGTCGAGAATGGCACCCAATACCTACCAAACCCCAACAGGGGAGAACCTGACCCCAGCGCTCTTCGGGAGGACTGGTCACGGTGTAAATACACACACACATACACACATGGACAGTACACACACACACACAGACATACAGGAGACACCCCCCCCCACACACATAGAGAGACAGAAAAACATATTGCAACAAAACTGCTGGCCATGCAGATCAGCGAAAGCATAGCAAATTACCTGTCATATATGTCTTGGATGGTATGCATGTGTGTGTGTGTGTCTGTGTGTTTGCGTGTGTGGTATCGGGTGGGAGTAGAAGTCAGTCCTGTGGGAAAGCATATGACAGGTGTATGTGTGTGTGTGTGTGTGTGTGTATGTGTGTCTGTGTGTGTCCTATGAATGCAATATAAGTGTGTTAATGTGTACAAGGGCCCACACACATTGCAGCGCACATGACAGACGGCTACCCTGGGGCTTAGTTACATGGTCTTTGGCCTTTCCTTTTACTCTCCCTCTCTCTCCCTCTCTCTCTCTCCTTCTCTGTTTTGGTCTGTGTGTCAGTAAACATGCCTGTTGCCAGAGGTAAGCATTGCCCACAAACACACACAGAGTTGGAATATATTCTGATGATCAGCATTCAGCTGTGTGGATTGAAGACTTGGGGGCTTTCCCCTAGCAACTGTTGCCATATTCCCTTACTCTCCACTGAGAAGTGTACCCGAGAAATGCATACGCACTGGAACCTTCTAGAAGTGGGGTGACAGGGGGCCCACCAAGACTCAGGGTGTCAAACGGCTCCTGGATTTCTCTTCCTTCACAGAGTCCATCTGTGCCAGCTCCCAAATCCCAGTCTTACACACACACACACACACACACCATACTCTCAATACATACACACTCTGCTCTTAATACACTCTCACACACCCACCTCTACCCTCAATACACACACACATATCTCCCCCCCCCCCCCCCCCCACACACACACACACATACACACACTCACCTACCAGCCTGCCTGCCTATCCTATAACACTCCACTCCCACCCCCCACACCACCCCCCGCACCACTGACACTCAACTCCTTCCTACTGTTTCTCTCAGTGCCTCAGTTCCTTTAGCAAATGCTAACATCCGGCTAGCGGCGCTCCTCCAGGTCATCTGAGCCATGAAGCCATGACAGCTCAATACTGAGTTTGCATTTCAGCAGGAAGTTGGATAGCCTACCTTTTCTGGGGTTACGTTTCAGCTGTCAGGAGTTTGAGGGTTTGAACAACATTGTTATAATGTTACAGTGGCATTTGGAGAAGGAGGAGGGGCAGGGGTTTGGGACAGGGAGCCTCTGAGGTGGACGAGAGACTGACTCTTCACTCACTCACCCTTCTCCAGTGTTCTGCAGTTAAAAGTCTCCCTTACTATTCCTGTCTGGGGTTTTTCACAGGACCCCGGCGTCCACCCCTCAATTTAGCTGCCCACAGGAATGCCTGACTCCAGTGCTCCCTGCTTATTTGGCAAATAATAAATATTCATTAATGGTCGGCTGCTCGGGCCGATTCCTGGGATTCTTGGCCATTATTTGCTGGCGTTCTGGAAGCATCTGCAGAGGGCTTCTATCCTCTTTGCGCCCGAAATAATCACAAGCTAATATTGACCCTTGCTAAAGATGGGCTGCTGTGGACGAGGAGGTGGTCAAGGCTCCAAACCACAGCGGGAGCAGCACAGAAGACACAGCCAGCGCCTGGCAACCGCCGCCGGCGGCAAATCTGAATCAAAGACAACACTACCCACCACCGCCCATCAATCGCTCTCTCTTTCTCTCTCTCTCTTTCCCTCACTCTCTCTCTTTCACTGACTTTTCCTCCTTCTCTCTCTTCGCTCACTCTTTTACTCTCTTTCCCTCTATCTCTCTCCCTCTTTTTCTCTCACTATTTCCCTCTCTACATATGTATGAGAGGGACAGAGAACATGTGAAAATGTATGTTTGTATGCTTTTACAGTAAGCTAACATGTATGTGTGTGTGTGTGTGTGTGTGTGTAGGTGTGCATGCTTGTGTGTGTGTATGTATGTGCTACTGAAATAAGCAAGATGGTGTCACGGTGAGGAAGGCTTGACACACACCTTTTCGCTCTCTCTCACCCCCCCCCCCCCCTCTCTCTCTCTCACTCTCTCTCTCTTTCTCTTTTAGTGCACTGATTCAGCTGTAGCTATGCCTGGGCATCAGGCCCAGTGTTGAGGCATTGATGCAGTGTGCCTCTGTGTGCTGTGTGCCTGTGGCTTAAGCACTTCACACACACAAACACACACACACACATAATGCAGGAAAGGCTGTGGCTGCTTTGTGTGTGTGTGTGTGTGTGTGACATTGCACACACACACACACACACACACAGTGGAGATGTTTGCATGGCTATTTGCCCATGCTGGCAGCCAGCAATATAGCTGCTGAAACGTTCAAAACACATACACACACATGCACATGCACACACACACACGCACAGCACACTGATACGATCACAAATAGTCAGTAACACATAGACACATAGACACATAGACACACACACACACAAAAAAACACACTCACAGAGTCATGTTTAGACACGGGGCAACTTGAGAGGACACTACCCGCTGATGTTTCCTAGTGTGAAGGAGACCTTGGTGAGAGAAGGACAGAGAGAGAAAGAGATGAAGAGAGAGAGAGAAAGAGAGAGAGAGCGAGAGAGAGTCCTCTGAGGAAAGGAGGGTGAGTGTGTTTGAGGACAGTCAGACAGTGCACCTGTGTGTGTGTGTGTGTGTGTGTGCACTTGTGTGACTGTAACTGTGAACCTGCCAGTGTGTGGTAGAGGCCCTTCACACACCAATTCTGGCATCAAAGTATCTGTGTGTCCCCCCCACCCCTCTCCCCACACACCACCACCACCACCACCACCACCATCACCTCCATCCAGCCGCAGCAGCTCCCTGCCCGTGACAAGACTGCTTTCTCTGGGCTGGACAGGGACACGTGTGGGCCTGCGGGATGTGCTCAGAACTGGGTGAACAGGTGGCTGTTCAATTCTCTCCACCACCAGCAACCATTCAACACCGGCGGGCAGCCAAGTCTCACCGACCCATGAAAGCCAGACCTATAGACAGCGGACTATTGCCCCCCACCACCATCCACCCCCACCCACACACACACACACGCACACATGCACACACACACACACACATACACACACACACACACACACACACACACACAGTTACGTACACACACACATAAAAACCTTAATTGCTCTCTCATGTTTTCTGTCTTTTTTGCCCCCCCCCCCCAACTGCTGCTAATAATCTCTCTTTTTCTCAGTCTGATCCAATCAGTGTGTTATCAGTCACATGTGTTTTATTACAGCAAAGGGGAAGGGGAGGGGTACAATAAAATAATCCAAATGTTTAAAGCACCCCCATGCGCAAAATATCCTAATACTAGTCTGAGTGCTGGCACGGACTTCCACCTGCTCATGGGAAAAGTCCTGGGGGATGATGGGGGAAAAAAAGAAACAGCAAAGCCACTTTCAACACAGTAGATGCATTCCGATGCTGTACACTCAAATCTGCAGACAAGGGGATGGAACCAGGCCAGTTGGGTCTCACAAGTTATGGGAGAAAAAATGTAATGGAGAAAGAAAAAAAGACAGAGCAAGAGAGAGAGCTAGAGACAGAGTGTGTGTGTGAGAGAGAAGGAGGTATGCAGGGGCCCAGAAGAGAGGAGAAGAGGGAGCATAAAGGAGAGAGGAGAGAAGAGAGGAGAGGAGAGAATGGGAGAAAAGCAGAGAAGAGAGGAGGAGAGAGGGGGAGAGAAGAAGGAAGAGGAGAGAGTGGGAAAGAAGGAGGAGAGACAAGAGAGGGGGAGAGAGAAAGGGAAAGGGAGCAGTGGGGAGATGTGGAGAGAAAAGAGAGAAGAACCTGTGAGAATATGAAGGGAGAGAGCAGAGAAGAAAGGAGGAGAGGAGAGGGGAGAGGAGAAAGGGGGGAAGGAGAGAAGAGGAGAGAGGAAAAGAGGACAAAAGAATTGGGGAGAGGAGAGAAGAGAGAGAGGAGAGAGGGGGCAGGAGAAGAAGAGAGAAGAGAAGGTGGAGGAGAGGATTGGGCCAGCTGGGATGATGGATGAGGAGAGGTGAGTGATGCAGACCATTGTAAGAGTGCAGAGCATAACACAGCTGGACACCCCTCACACACACACGCACACACACACACACACACACATACACGCACACACATTGAAGTTGGGTCCTCTTCTCAAGACCCACCACACGCACACGCACACACACACACACACACACACACACTGAAGTTGGGTCCTCTTCATAAGATCCACCACACGCACACACACACACACACACACACACTGAAGTTGGGTCCTCTTCACAAGACCCACCACACGCACACACACACACACACACACACACTGAAGTTGGGTCCTCTTCACAAGACCCACCACACGCACACACACACACACACACACACACACACACACACACATACACACTCTACAGCTGGACCCTCTTCATAAGACCTGACCTGTCAATCACCCTCCAAAGATCTAAGCATCCAGAAGAAAGAGAGAGATACAGAGAGAGGGAGGGAAGGAGGATCGAGTGAGAGCTGAAATTCTCTCCTCACTGACCCCTGCACTCATTCACTCACTCACACACACACAGAGAACATCCCTCCGTCTGACTGCCTGATTACTGCGGAGGACAGAGAGTGCACTGATTTACACTTCATCCCAGATCCAGTATTCTGGGATGAACTCTGTGTTCTGGACACAACCTTTGGATGCCCCAGTCCAGCCCACTCCAAGCACTGCAGATGCTTCTCTCCTCCTCCATCCCTCCCTCTATTCTTCCTCTCTCCCTTTCTCTTCTGTCTTCTGTCTATGATTCTATTGTTCTCTTTCTCTTTCTATTCTGTAGATGGATAGATAGATAGATAGATAGATAGATAGATAGATAGATAGATAGATAGATGAATAGATATATATTGATAAACAGACCGATAGACAGATAGATATTAAGGTTAGAAATGAAGGTCTAGTAACTTATTCAACATACATCTTATTTTTCTTACATCTGTTACAGCATCTCTCACTCACTCTCTCTCTCTGTCTGTCGCTCCCGCTTCTCGCTCTCTTGTATGTTATCATACTAAGCTTTGTGGGGAGGAGGGCAGTGAGCTCCTGTCTCTCAGAGAGAGATTGATGCTCAAACAGAATGAGGGCTCTTCTCTTCTCTCTACTCCCCCCTCTACCCCCCCGCCAACCACGCACGCACGCACACACACACACACACACACACACACAGTCAGTGAGTTCATGTGAACCCCTGTCGGATGTGCTGTCTGAATAATTAAACCCAGCGCACCAAAGATAAAGGCACCTGCCAACTCCAAATGACTAGAAGGTGCCGGAACATCTGCCATGGATTCTTCCCTTCTAGTCTGCAAAACAATTTGGCCTTTGGTGTGTGTGTGTGTGTGTGTGTGTGTGTGTGTGTGTGTGTGTGTGTGTGTGTGTGTGCTCATCTTAAACCCTAAACTAAGTGTTTGTTTTGGGATTAGATAGGGGCTTCACTGATCAAACTCAAAATCAATGTGTGTGTGTGTGTGTGTGTGTGTTTGTGTGTGTGTGTGTTTGAGAGTGTGTGCGTGTGCATGAATGTGTGTGTGTGAGTATCAGAATATAGTGTATACAGTATATAAAGTGATCTTACAGTGATACATTTTACAGCCTACATGTGGTGACTGTGTGTGTGTGTGTGCATTTTTGTGCTGGCTGTGTGTTTTTGTGTGTGTGTGTGTGTGTGTATTTCTGCATGGCATGTGTGCTGGCTGTGTCTGTTATTGTGCAGCATGTGTGTCTTGCGTGTGTATCTTGTGTGTGTAGGACTGTTAGGGGAGCTGCAGGCAACATCAGGGACAAGGGGAAAGAAGGAAGGAGGAGGGAGAGAAGGAGAGAGAAGGGAGGGGTGGAGGGGAGGAGGAGAGAGAGAGGGAGGGAGGGGTATCGGGGGGCTCCCATCCCCTTGCTAGTCACCGTCGGGGGGGCCCCTGAGGAGCCAGTGAGGAGCCTCGCCCCTGCTGAGGCTGACACCGGAGGATAGGATAGGAGTACCAGGGGTCATGGGTCGTCTTGAAAAAGTGACACGTCGCCGAGATTGATGCCCACCGCTGCCTTACAAAACCTGAACCCTCAGCCTGGCTACAGTGCAGCTACACTGGGGGGTAACTGCTGGAGGACCCATTTATCCCCATCATCCCCCATCACTGATCACAATTCACTTTCTGCTGAAACTGTGTGTGTGTTTGTGTGTGTGTGTGTGTTTTGTGTGTCTCCATGTCTGTGTCTGTCCTTGTCTGTGTGTGTGTGTGTGTGTGTGTGTGTGTGTGTGTCTGTCTCCATGTCTGTGTGTGTGTGTGTGTCTCCATGTCTGTGTGTGTGTGTGCATGTGTGTGTGCGTGCGCTTGTGTGTCTGTGTACAGGGCCCTTTGAGTAGTGGAGACCTGTCACGTATAGTATTACATAGGGGATATGTCCATTACAGCAAGAGAGTGGCGTCTCCCAAACGCATGACCAGAGATACAGTATTTTTCAGAAACGCCAGCACACACAGGTCTGGGATCAGGAGAGCAGAATGAGGGGGAGACAAACACAACATGTTAGAGTGGGAATTCTCTCTCTTCCTCTCTCTTTTGTCTTCCTTTCTTTCTATCTCTCTCTCTTTCTGTCTCCCTCTCTCTCTCTCTCTCTCTCTCTCTCTCTCTCTTGTCTTTCTTTCTTTCTTTCTTTCTATCAAATTCAAATTCAAATATGCTTCATAGGCATGACAGTTCACATGTTGTGTGAATTGTACAGGAAAAATAGAAAAGGCAAACATCAAACATCTTTCTCTCTCTCTCTTTGTCTTCCTTTCTGTCTTTCTATCTCTCTTTTTCTGTCTCCCTCTCTCTTTCTCTCTCTCTCTTTCTGTCTCATAAATGCCTCCCTCCTCTGCTTTAATTGCTCTTTCCTGTCATTTCTCTCCTTTCCTCCCTTTTCTCCTCTCCTTTCTGGCTTCATTTCTCTCCTCTCCTCCTTTTTCTCCTCTCCTTTCTGGCTTCATGACTCTCCTTTCGTCTACACACACCCACACACACACTCAGCCCCCCCCCCCCCACACACACACACACACAATCCACACACACACATAATTTACACGTACACACACCCACACCCACACACACACTCACACCCACACACATAATTTACACATACACACACCCACACACACAGGCAATTCACACACATACACACACACACACACACACATGCACACCCACACACACACAACCTACAAATACACACACACACACACGCAGACATATGCACAATCTACACACACACACACACACACAGACATATGCACAACCTACACATACACACACACACACACACTGCAAATCCTTACACAGTTGGATACGAAATTCATACACCCACAAACATAGTCACATATATTATATGTGTACAACACACACTGTCCACAACACTTAAAATGCAAACTCTCCTTTCCTTTCCTCTCCTGTTCTCCCTTTCTCCCTTTCTCCTCTCCTCCCCCTCTCTCTCTCCTGGTAGATGAAGTCATTTCTGAGGAATGGATTGAGACACTTCAGGGTGTATTTAGGGAGAGTGTATAGGTGTGTATTTGTCTGTGTGTGTATGTCTATGTATGTGTAGGAGAAATGGAGAGTGTGTTGTAGGTTGTGTGTGTGTGTGTGTGTGTGTGTAAGAGCAGAAGCATATCTATTATGTTAACAGAAGGATCTGTAAGAGTGTGTAGTCATCAGAAAGACTGTCTGAGTCTGAGTCTGAGTCTCTCCTCAGATCACACCAATGCTATTCCTCTCATGCACTCACCACTGAAGAAGCAACTGTATCAGAACCGACAGGTGTGTGTGTGTGTGTGTGTGTGTGTGTGTGTAGGTTGTGCATATATCTGTGTGTGTGTGTGTGTGTGTGTGTGTGTATTCTGTGTACATAGGTGTTTGTGTTTGTGTGTATGTTCGTGTGTGTACACATTTGTGTATACACATGCCTGTGTGAGTGTATGTGTATACATGCATGCCTGTGTGTGTGTGTGTGTATGCGAATGCATGCATGCCTGTGTGTGTGTGTGTGTGTGTGTGTGTGTGTGTATGTGTGGACAGGAGAGAAATATCCTGAGCGCCAGTGAGGAGCCTACAGGTCTGGCTATGTTGTCATAAACTAAACTGGTGTCATGCGAACGCCAGTGGACAGACCCAGACCAAGAGAGACAATCAATTGAAGGCCATAAACTCAGCATGTTTCAAATGGCACATCCTTCAAAGCACTGGAGTACAGTACAGCCTCTCCTCTCAGATGACATCTAGCCAGATGGGTAATTCCACGGAAAATGTACTTTTTGTCACGCCCATAACGCCAATACAATTGCCTTGCTGTTTGTATGATGTGAATAAATAACATGAATTCTTTTGTACATTTTTTTACACCACACCAAACCATACATATACACATTTACAGTTTATTTGATTCAAGTTTAGATATTCTGACATTATAAAACTCCAGAGGTGAAGTGTCTGTTTGTCTGTTTTTAGGACAACCTTGAAGGTTTTCAGACATAATCACTGGTTCCTATTGGAAGAGGGCCCCTTGTAAACTATGTGCAAACATGTATGTTATCGGTGTATCTTGAGAGTGTGTGCGTGTGTGTGTGTGTGTGTGTGTGTGTGTGTGTGTGTGTGTGTGTGTGTGTGTGTGAGGATGTGGGAGGTGTGACTGTGCTCTGGGGAGACCACCTTTCCGCTGCTCGTTAGAAGTGGGCAGCAGATAAGCTTGAGGTCAACAGCAGGGGTCATGCCAAGGGTCACGACAGGACTGAACCCGAGGCCTGCACCTGAAACTCAGGCTACTTCTCACGCCTGGTTTGCAAAGACACACACACACACACACACACAAAATGGAATGGAATGTTTGAGTGCAGTTTTATGGAACATTCTCTCAGGTGTCAAACATGCACGCATACATACTTCCCTGCATGCGCCACACACACACACACACACACACACACACACACACACACACACATACATACACTGAAACAACAGACAGCTTAAGTTTTGTCCAGAAGATAAGCAGTGGTTTGTAGAATCCCTGGAAGAAATGAATGTTTATTTTGGGTCAAACGGACAGAGTTAAAATCAACATGGAGTTGAACACGCTCCACTTGTCACACACACACACACGCACACACACACACACACATGCACACACACATAGATAGATAGATAGATAGATAGATAGATAGATAGATAGATACTTTATTATCCCATAAGATATGTAGGAACACATACACACACACACACACAAAAAAAAACACAAAAAACACACACAAACACACACACACATAAACACAGGCTTACACAGTCACACACTTTCTCTCTCCCTCTCTCTCTCTGACATTCACTTAGGCCCGCTACCTATCTTCTCTAATGATCTTTCTCTCCTCCCCACATGCGAGCTGCAGTAGTCCCCAGACAGGGCCCATGTCAGCGGGCCGAGTGTTTGGCCAGGCTGGCCCCTCCTGCTCCGGCCCCGGACCCCCCAAGCCGGCAGGTCTGACCCTCACACGGCTGTAATTGTGTGTAATGTCGGGGCCGTGGCCCCCTGGTCCCGCTGCACCAGCGTCCCAGGGGCCCCAGGCGAGGGGCCAATTATCTCCACTGCTGTTGACACAGACGACATGACAATTGTTGCCTGCGCCCTGTGACCCCCCTCTCACAAATACTTGAACCACCACCACCACCACTGCTGCTGCTCCTGCTGCGGCCTCTACTCATGTTCACACACGCACACACACACTCTCAGGCATGCACACACACACACACACACACACACTCACTCACATCTTTACTTCCTCTCTCTCTGCCCTTTCTCTTGTCTGTGGGACCACCAGGAGGGTTGAAAGCTGTAGCCCTGCATCATGGCATCTGGACCCCAAAGGAGCTTCACCACCAGCAGGACAGACTCAGGCCAGAGCCGGGCCTAACCAGGCCCAGACTACCTCTGACTGGGTAGAGTCCACACACCTCATCCTCCCAGTGGGGAGGAGGAGAAGAGAAATCCCTCTTTGTTATGATTTGAAATAAAAGCATCTTCCCCTCTTGTCTTATCTTCCTCCTCCTAGTCATCAGTCTTTCTCTGTTGTTTTTGCCCTCCTCTTCCAGCTCCCCCTCTGTGTCTCTCTCTATTTTTTTCTCTCTCTCTCTCTCTCTCACTTTCCCGGTCTCCCTCTCTTTCTCCACCTCTCTCCTGTCTGCTGTTTTTAAAACCTGTTTGTGTGTTTGGCACAGACAGCAGTTGTTCCTGGATGCGGCCCGTGTTTCCCTTGAACTGGCGCTGTTACAGCCTGCCTCTGTGTCTGAAACTGACAGTTAGGGATGGAAAGAGAGAGAGAAAGAAAGAGAGAGAAAGGCAAAGGAGAAGAAGAGAGAGAGAAAATTAGAGAGAGAGAGAGAGAGAAAATGTGTTCTGGATGTGCTGTATATTTTCCTGATCAAATCACAATCTTTATTTATCACTTGTGATTGATGTGGATTTCCTTTGGTGGGACTCTGTGTAAACAGCTAGTGAGGGATTAGCTTAAGCATTAGCTCCAGGCCCTTTGCTTCGCATGTCAGGAGTCTTAGCAGAGCTCCCATGACGAGCCAGAGCCAGACTCGGAGTCAGAGCCATTCAGGAGGCCCCTGGGTGCCAAAGTCCTGATATGATCCGCTGGGATCCACCAACACACTTGGCTACAAGACAGCTAAGCAGAGGGAAGATGAGAGAGGGAGACAGAGAGAGAGAGAGAGAGAGAGAGAGAGACTGAGAAAGAAAGGAGATGTGTGCAATCAGCTCAGCTGAAAAAAGGGGGAATGCCATAGCCTGAAGCTGCAGGGAGAGGATGTGTGTGTGTGTGTGTGTGTGTGTGTGTGCGTGCGTGCATGCATACATTATGAGGCGAAGCTGAGGAAACCACAAACAAAAATCTCCTGCTCCTTAGAGCAGGCCTGCCAACTCTCTTTCTCTCTCTCTCTCTCACGCACACACATTTACACAAACACACTCATATTCACAGGACCATATTCTCTAGCTCGGACCATTTCAGGAGTTCAGATCACGAGGGTCACTAGTAGAGACGATCCAGACAAGTGAACAAGGACTAGCAGGTGCACACACACACACACACGTACACATGGATTAGCAGGTACTGCATATGTGTGTGTATTTAAAGGTGCAAACACACTTAAGTATTTTCTTTTTTTTTCAAATATCTGCAGGAGTCCAACTGATCGCTCCATGTCATAAGAAATATTCATCACCTCCGCATCCAAACCACCCTGCCTTTTAGAGCGGCATGCCACCGAAGTGTCAGATCCTGCGGTTGGTTACGTGTACATAACGCAAGGCCTGATGAATCCAGGTCACGCTAGCGCGGTCCATCCTATCATCTGTGTTGTTTCTGTTGTGAGTGTAGTTTACAGTGGAACGCAGTCTGGTGAGAGAGTTAATGTAGGGATATGCCCAGCAGTTATGTAAGCATCTCACTTAATGACGCACCAACACAAACAACCCATTGATTAGACACATCACACTCGAGTGAGCCTCCATTCAATCCCACTGGGGCGGTGTGTGTGTGTGCGCCTGGGGTTGTTGACGGAACCCATTGTGGGTTTTTTTAGTGTGTGTGTGTGTGTGTGTGTGTGTGTGTGTGTGTGTGTATATGTGTTCCGAAGGTGGAGACGTCTCGCAGGTGTTGGAGCTTGTTCAGCTCCGCCTGTCTGCTGTGTGGTAGCTATTGTTCAGACCAAGGGAAACGCACGGCAGCAGCTGTTTGTGTGTGTGTATATGTGGAGTGTGTGTGTGTGTGTGTTTAAGGCAGTTCAGCAGTGATTTAACACGACAGTCTTGTGTTTAACGAGGAGTGGGAAAACTGCCAGCCAGACGGCACTGTGGGACCCCAGGGATCAGGGATATCTGGAGGGGTATGTGTGTGTGTGTGTGTGTGTGTGTTTGTGTGTGTGTGTGTGTGTGTGCAGGGAGCCCCATGCTGGAGCCAGAGTCAGGGGGTAAGGGTGACTGGGGTGTTGCTGGGCAGGCGGAGGAACTGTGACGAATGCAGACACCTGAGCTTCTCTGTAACGCCTACACACACACACACACACCCTCTCTCTCTCTCTCATACACACACACACACACATACAAATACACACAGAGACCCACAGGCGGAACTCACAGCTTCATGTTTCGGGTTTCAGGCAAAGAGACCATGGAGTTCTGACCTGGAAGGGTCAACCTGTCTGCTCGGCTTTACACACATATTTTTGTCTTGACATGACTTGTACATGCAGCTCACACACACACACACACACACACACACACACACACACACACACACACACACACACACACACACACACACACAGACAGTCAGTGATGGAGCCCCAAAAGACTTTATCAGAATTCTGTCCCTTGTCAGGGTGTGACTTTACAAGAGGTCATAGCTTGTGTGTGTGTGTGGGGGGGGGGGGTTTGAGTGTGTGTGTATGAGTGTGTGTGCATGAGTGTGTGGGTTCAGCCACATTCTGACACAGGGTTGTTTCATATGCCCCTTCATTCCTCCTGAATAAAGGACTGAAGTGGTCCAGCAGCTGTCCCTGTTCTGCCTCATAATTCTGACCATCACTCCACCCTCAGGATCATCACCCTTCCCACCTCATTCACTAGTGACCAAAGCACAGCTGCTCTCCACTGATACATCACCAACAACCTACAGTACCAACTATGCACACTGCCAGTAATCTACATCACCAGCAATTTACACTGCCCAATAATCTGTACTGCCAGTAATCTACACTACCAGTAATCTACATTACCAGCAATTTACACTGCCCAATAATCTGTACTGCCAGTAATCTACACTACCAGTAATCTACATTACCAGTAATTTACACTGCCCAATAATCTGTACTGCCAGTAATCTACACTACCAGTAATCTACATTACCAGTAATTTACACTGCCCAATAATCTGTACTGCCAGTAATCTACACTACCAGTAATCTACATTACCAGTAATTTACACTGCCCAATAATCTGTACTGCCAGTAATCTACACTACCAGTAATCTACATTACCAGTAATTTACACTGCCCAATAATCTGTACTGCCAGTAATCTACATTGCCAGCAATTTAAGTCTACATAGCCAACAATCAGTACAGTAGACATGCAGGTGGTGAAACACATAGCCACTGTGAGGCAGTTTTGACCCCAACACTGTATATCTCCCATATGAGGCCCTTAAACCAGGCCATGAGTGAATGTGTGTGTGTGTGTGCATATGTGTGTGTGTGCATGTGTGGTCATGCGTGCATGTGCATGTGCGTGTGTATGTACAGGCAAGCAGTCCGGCTGGGAGGGGCTCAGACACTAGGAGACATAGCTGTCTGTTGACATGGCAAACTATCAGTTACAGTGTTAATTGAACACGTAATAGTTTGCATGCAGCGAATGACTGGGGAGCAGCCATGTCTCCAGGGGGGTTATTTTTGGGAGCGACCCCAAGGGTCTACAGGGGGTGCGGATGGGGAGGGAGGCTCCAGTCTTCGTCCTGAGTCCAGCCCTAAAAAATAAACCTTCGCCTCCATATCCATCTCTCTTCTCTATCTCTATCCACTCTGTGGGACAGAAATTAGAGCTGGCAGCCAGCTACACAATCTGGAGAGGAAGACACATATTTATATTAGGTATATATATATATACATAAGGTACACACACACCGCACCGAGGGAATGAGGGGCTGAAAGATAGCGTGAAGCAAATGAGAGGGGGAGAGAAAGAGAGGGAGGGAGAGAGAAGGAGAGAGAGAGGGAGTGAGGAAGAGAAAGAGAGCGGATATGCCCTTGCTCTGGGGGGATATTTCAGTTAAGCCTGGGTCAACAGCAAGTGGCTGGGCTGGGCCAAGGCAAACTTCATTTGCACTTGTTGCTTTGCCTAATCGCACATCTAAACAAACTCACAGGAACGCGAGCAAAAGAGAGATGGAGAGATGTGGAGAGAGAGAGAGAGAGATAAAGGGGGACTGGAAAGAGTGAAGAAAGAGGAAGTAAAACAGAGATAGTGTCAGAGAAAGTGGGATAGGAGGAGAGATAGAAAGAGAGAGAGAGAGTGAGAGAGAGAGAGAGAGAGATGGAGAAAGAGTGGTGTGTGTGTGTGAGGGGAGGGGGTTGGGGGCTGGATGTGGTCTGCCAAAATAAATGCATGAATGCACTCTTTCACTCACACACACCTTTGAAGCAAGTTATAATTGCACAGCACTTGTCCAGGCCTGGGGCCAGGCTCTCTCCGTGCCCCTTGGTCGTCACCGCCAACGCCTGGACCAGGGTCCACCGAGTGCTGATAAGAGCATGGAGCACCATGCTCCACCACGGCCCCAAAACACACTTCACACACCGTGGCCCCCAAAACACACTTCACACACACCGTGGTCCCAAAACACACTTCACACACCGTGGTTCCAAACACACCTCACACACCGTGGCCCTAAACACACTTCACACACCGTGGCCCCCAAAACACACTTCACACACCATGGCCCTAAACACACTTCACACACCATGGTCCCAAAACACGTCACACACCGTGGCCCCCAAAGCACACTTCACAAACACTATGGCCCCCAAAGCACACTTCACACACCACAGCCCAAAACACACTTCACACACCATGGCCCCAGACACACTTCACACACCGTGGCCCCCAAAGCACACTTCACACACCGTGGCCCCAAAACACACTTCACACACACCATGGCCCCCAAAGTGTTGCACGAACTGCTTGAAGATCCTATCAAAACAAATTCTAACTGTGTGCCGACTGTGTTAAAGCGCATATTACATTTACACATTTAGCAGACGCTTTTATCCAAAGTGACATACATTTGTCAACTATCAATTGTTTTGGGCCAGTCTCCCCTAGAGCCTTGCTCAGCGACACAACGGCAGCAGCTGGGATTCGAACCCACAACTTTTCAGGCTACTTGCACCCTAGCCAGGTTTCTTTATGCTACCACCGTCCCGTAAAGCTACTATGTGCCATTTGAAGGAAAAACTAAAAAAACTAAAACTGAAAACTAAAACACCTAAAAGTAGTAGCTCTTGGTGTGAATGCACAGTTAGGGTAAAAACAGCTTTACACACAGCTTGCATTATACGTGGTTGAATGAGATATTACAGAGAGATGGTCCAGTGCTAGCTGATTTGCATGACAACTCCATAGGATATTCAGACAGCATGGTGCTAAAACAGGGTGACCAGACGACCCCGATTTCTGGGGACAGACCCTGATTATGGTCTGTCGTCTGTCCCGGATAAATTACAAGAAAACCCACTTTTTTGAAGTTAAAACATTATCTAAATTATATTGAATGTAGAGATAGGAATGTCCCCAGCTCCCAAGAAAAATTCAGGGGCTGTTCATGAGAATGAATGGAAGCCAAGTTTTGCCAGTTTAAGTTTTAGAGTTTGAGGCCCTGTGGTTGCAGGAGCCTCTGAGGTAGCGATGGATGCCTCACACAAAGCTTCTTTCATGGAGGCTCTGCTGCATTAGGTAACCCCCCCATACACACACACACACACACACACACACACACACACACACACACACACATGCACACACACGCGCACAGACACACATATACAGAGCTGGGAGTAGCAAGACCTGTCTTTAACACCACTCAGTCACATAAAGAAGAGTGTGTGTGAGTGTGTGTGTGTGTGTGTGTGTGTGTGTGTGTGTGTGTGTGTGTGTGTGTGTGTGTGTGTGTGTGTGTGTGTGTGTATGTGTGTGT
>JAIFZK010000024.1:13167500-13172500 GCA_027481765.1 Tenualosa thibaudeaui
TGGTGGAGCAGAGCGGAGGTCCCCAGGGATGACACCTTTCACGTGCAGCGCTATCTGCAGAGATGGTTTCGCTGCGAGGCTCCCGTTGACAGCCATCTCGGCTGAGCTCCAGTAAGATCCAGTGGCTTGTCATTCCACATTAATCACAGCTCCTGTGCTCAGAATTGAAGTCAGTCTGCGGTTTTGCTGAAGGTTCTTGAGTTGTGTTCAACGACCAATCAGATTATAGTCTTCCATTCTTTGCACCTGAGGCTATGTGTTCATTAGCTGGAATTGTTTTTTTAAATGAGACATAGAATGGAAATCCATGTTTGCCATGGCTTTGATGCTCTAGGAGAGATTCTGCATGGCAAAAGAGATATCATGAACATGAGGCATGGTTATGCCCTCCTTCATAGGAAAATCTTGAACTTATAAATAGCCTTCACACGGGCGAATGAGAACAAAGCCTACATGTGATGTCATAAAGACCATTTCACTAGCCGGCATAGCCATAAGGTTTTAACTGGGCTTGTAAAATTGTACTTGAGCTTATTTTTGATCATTTAAATTTTAATATCAGAGAACAAGGTACAATACTCTATTCATTCACTGATGTCCCCTTTAAAAAGTGGATCCAAGCCACTTTGTTGCCAACTTCTAGAGGCAGAACTGTGTGAACTTCATCAAGTGCTCTCTCTCTCTCTCTCTCTCTCTCTCACACACACACACACACACACGTGATGGACTGCTAGTAGACCATAAGAAACACCTTGTTGAATCTGAAAAAAGCAGATTGGATTAGAATTGTGGACTGTTCTGTAGAGACATTTTGATAGGAGGAGATTTACTGTACGATAGGGTAGCTCACTGCTAGTTCAACCAGCAACTCCAAGACATATTAGCGTAGGCTTAGGGGGAAGGCAAAGTAAGAACTCCACGACATACTAGCGTAGGCTTAGGGGCAAAGCAAAGTAAGAACAAAAGACTAAAATAACAGAAAGGGAAGTATTTATGACTTTGTTTGTCTCATAATGACAATCCTCTAAATCCCCCATTCCTGTCTCCTGTCCTTTTTTCCCCTCCAGCAGGAGTGTCGTCCCAGATGGCTGCAAGCATTCCATACACATTTCAAAAACCATGTCCCAGCTTTAGTAGCTAACACAGAGATAGGGGGATATGCAGTGTAATTGGGTCCGGGGGGACAACAGTGTGTAAGTGTATATGCTGTGTGTGTGTGTGTGTGTGTGCGTGTGTGTGTGTGAGTATGTATGTGTGTGTGTTACTGTATGTGTGTGTGTGTGTGTGCGTGAGTATGTATGTGTGTGTGTTACTGTGTGTGTGTGTGTGTGTGTGTGTGCTGTGTGTGCATGAGTATGTGTGTGTGTGTGTGTGTGTGTGTGTGTGTGTGTGTGTGTGTGTGTGTGTGTGTGTGTGTGTGTGTGTGTGTGTGTGCATGTGTGTGCGTGAGTATGTATGTGTGTGTGTTACTGTGTGTGTGTGTGTGTGCGTGAGTATGTATGTGTGTGTGTTATACTGTGTGTGTGTGTGTGTGTGTGTGTGTGTGTGTGTGTGTTACGTGGGGTCTCTGTGTCTGTTTTTTCAATTAGCATTAGATTACAAAGCTGCTGGGACACGAGGAGGCTGTTTGGGGTCAATGCTGAGGCAGCAGAGCACTTTACAGCAACAAGACCCTGAACAAGACCAGGATGTGTGTGTGTGTGTGTCTGTGTGTGTGTGTGTGTGTGCGCACACACAGGCCCAAGTGTGAATAAGAGTGTGTCTGTGTGTGTCAGGGGTTTGGGGTACAGATATTATAGGGCGAGGGACAAATACCTAAATAGTGAATGTCCCTACCACTTCCAGTACATAACATGTAAAGATATGCAGGCTGTGGTCAGGCAGCCGGCAGAGAAAATACATTTTATACTCCTGGTGAATAACACACACAGGTTTCTCCTGTGTGCACTTGAAGCGGAGACCCAATAGTGCTAGCAGTGGCTGCAACATATCTGTTTCAGATGCTCTATTATATAAGGCCATGCCCTTCGTGGGGGACTAGTGCTCTCATAGCAATACCCCCAGCTTATGTGAAGCGAGTGTAGAGTGTATATGCTTATATACAGTATGTCCATTTGTATATATATATATATATATATATATATATATATACATATGGGGGGCAGTTCTACACAAAACTGTCACATCCATAAGGCCTACACAATGCCATGG
This sequence comes from Tenualosa thibaudeaui, assembly GCA_027481765.1. NCBI lineage: Eukaryota > Metazoa > Chordata > Actinopteri > Clupeiformes > Clupeidae > Tenualosa > Tenualosa thibaudeaui. Next base: position 13,169,712 of record JAIFZK010000024.1, read on the forward strand.
TATGATATGATGTGATGTGAATGGTGATTACATAGAAATGTGAGCTTTCACTCTTATGTTAGATAGACTGCTGGCATAAACAGATAAACAGACAGACAGACAGACAGACAGCCAGACAGGTAGATAAACAGACAGACAGCTCTATGAGCTGAGCAAGTGCTTTCCCCATCCTCTGGGCAGGTGTCAGGGGTCGAGGAGACAAGGATAGGAAATAGGAAAAACATACAGCTCATCATTAGTCAGGAACCAGACACACACAGACAGAGTTATGGCTCTCTGGCTTTTGAAGCTCTCTTTCTCTCTTTTCCCCTCTCTCTCTCTGTTCTTTTATGACACTTCCCTTTGTTTGTATTTGCTCTCTTCCTCACACACACACACACACACGCGCGCGCGCTCACACACACACATACACACACACACACACACGCTCACACACACACACACACACATACACACACACACACACAAAAAGAAACCTTACATGGATCTGCAAAGATCTACAGGGTGTAATTTGTATTTCGTTTCTTTAATTGAACTATACAAGATTAACGCTGCTGACATATTTGTTCAGCTTGCTATTGTTTTGAGGATGCATTCATCACTGTTTATATAGACGTTCTTCTCACAGGTTTTTCTGTTCATGTTGTGCTTTCCACTGGAGTTGCTTGGACGTGACACGTTGCAACAAGGTCTGGAGCTTAAGCAGAAGCCCAGGTGCAGATCTGAGGAGTAAAAGTTTATTCTACACTCCGTTCTCCTATTGTGAGGGGAATAAATGATGTGAGGACATGTTCCGCGCGTGTGCGTGTGTGTGTATGTGTGTGTGTGTGTGTGCGTGTGTATGTGTGTGTGTGCGTGTGTGTGTGTATGTGTGTGTGTGCGTGTGCGTGTGCGTGTGAGAGAGTGTGTAATCTGTGTCTGTAAGAGCATTAACAAACACACCATTCTCTAGCTTCCCACCAAATAGGCCACAAGTCATCTTTTCATCCCAGAAAAAGTGATATCATCGTGCATTTTTTTTTGTGTTTGTGTGTTTATTCCTCGCCGTTCACATGGGAATGGGGCATTGTTTGCTTTGAACCCCAAAGGTCTATAAACATTGCACACACGCACACACACATATACAAACAAACACACACACACACACACAGACCAACACACACCACACTGTTTATCATGATTGCCTGTACAACACATCTCCAATTTCACAGGCTCCGATACAAACAGTACTGTTTTGTCTCAGCTTTTTTGGCATGTTGGCCATCTTTTTGGGTGAGCAGGCCCATACTGATCCTTTCTCCTCTGCAGTCGCACAGCTTCAAAAGCTCAGCCGCCTCACTTCTTTTTTTTTACACCCTTTGGGTATCTCACTTGACACCTTGCCTGAATGTGAAGACAGAGACAGTGATAATGTTGTTATTCAGCATCTATCTCCCACCTCATCTGGGCGAGATAAGAGACTCGGGTGTGTTGGAGTCGTTGAACTGGCAAAACGTTCAGCAAACCATCTTCCTCACTGCTGGAAGAGCCGAAGAGTGTGTGTGTGCGTGTGTGTGAGTGTGTGTGTGTGTGTGTGTGTGTGTGTGTGTCAGTGAGTGACCCTTTCTGGTGTGTCTGTGTATGCATGGTGTTTCTGTGCAGACACTCTCCCAGGTATGTAAAGACGTCTCTGAGGCATGTGTGTGTTTGTGTATGTGCGTGTGCGTGTGCGTGTGTGTGTGTGTGTGTGTGTGTGGTTGTGTGTGTGCAGACACTCTCTGATGTACGTGTGTGTGTTTGTGTGTTTGTACAGACGGTCTCTGAGGTGTGTGTGTATGTGTATGTGTGTGTGTGTAGACTCTCTCAGGCCTTATCAAAGGCTCCTGCATCTTCTGCCTGTGCTCCCACGGATCACTGCAGCCCAGCGGACAGTTACATAATTCAGGGAGAGAGCCAAGAGTTTGTGTGCACAGCTGAGCCAAGTGCAGCACATGGAACAGGTACGCTCTCAGGTGAACACTCGCAGGGAGAGGAAAAAGTGATGGTGTCGGAGTGAGTCATTCTATTAGAGATGAGAGGGTGGACCAGGTCTCTCCACTCATAGTCTCCACACCTCTCTTCTCTCCCGTGTTTCTCTTCTCCCCTTGGCTATTGTTCTGTCTGACCCTCTGCCATTCTCTGATTGCATGCTAGGAGCAGCAAACAATGTTTGGCCTATCATTCCCATGCTCCCTTTGTCTCGCTCTGGCTTTCCTTCTTTGTTTCCCTCTCTGAGTCTCTCTCCATCTGTCTCTCTTTCTCTTTCTTTTTCCTCCCATCTGAGCCCTCCCTTTCTCCCCTCTCTCTCTCTCTTTTCCTCCCAACTACTCCGCCCTTTTTTCCCTCTTCATACTCTCTCTCTCTCTTTCTCTCTTTCTTTCTGTGTGTCTGTGGTGACCCCATCACCTCGGTGTGTTTGGTTAGCCCGGCCCCATCCCAGAGGAGAGGAAACTCGTGCTGGAAAACAGGCCTGTGGGTCAGTCCACTTAAAAGCGTGCGGAAATAAAGACAGAACAGAAATACACACCGCCTGCTGCTGCTGTTGCTGCTGTCGGGGTCTAGCGTAGTGTAGCGCAACTAACGTTGCGTAGTGCAGACCAGGGCAGAGGCCAGCGCCCACAGAACAAAGCCTGACAGAATTAGCAACCGGCCCCCAAGCCTCTGGCTGATGTCCATAAAGATAGCCCACACAGACTAAGTTGGCGGTGGACAGTGTGTGTGTGTGTGTGTGTGGAGGTGGAGGGGAAGGGAGGCAGTATTACATGAAAGCA